>LOEQ01010003.1:1649-12544 GCA_001685075.1 Bramus lutescens | reverse complement strand
CGAGGGATCGCAGTCTCTGGCCGCCCCCCGCGGGCGTCCTAGTCACCTACTGGTGCCCGCGCGGGTGAGTGGGGTCCCTGGAGGCCCTCTTGTGCCACCCCTGAGTCCCTTCGGTCCCCCTGTTTTTCCTCCTCTTCCAGCGCCCCCTCTTTTCTTTGCGTCCTTGTGTTCCCCCTATCCGGGTGGCTCTTGTGGGCGGGGGTTGGCGCTGGGCCCTGGGCACAGTGGACACCACTAGCCCCTGGGCACCGCAACCTCGTCTTTCTTACATCACAGCTACCAGCAGGCAGGATTTAATTTTCTTATCTTGAACATCTGGGTCATGGGGCACAGGTGCTTTCCTTTACTGCGTGGTAACTGTGGTCTTCCAGAACGCGGGGTTTGGGCTTTGCCCAGCATTTCTTCCAAGGAAAGGTCCCTCTGGCCCCAGGCAAGGGTTTTTGCTGTCCCCTTGATGGGGTGTGGTGCCAACTGCCACTGCCTGTCGCTTGGGCCACCAGATCAGGACTTCCAGAAACCAAGGGGACAGTGATGGGTCAACTTTGCAACATTATTTTAAAGAGTCTATTTTAGCGCCTACCCAACACCCCTCCCCCATCCTTAATTTTTTTTCCAAAACCAACAAACAAACTATTGATTGACAAAACCCAGAATTGTTGGCTTAAACAAAAACGGAAAGTTCTTGGAAACCTTCAAGTTGCCACCCACACAGCACAACCGAGTGTTCTGGTAAGGGTGCAAGATGACAGCTGTTTATCACGGCCTTGGGAAACTGCATGTGTGTCCTGGGGCGCAGTCACACCTCCTCTTTAACTTTGCTCAAGAGTCCAGACCCTTGGCCTTACAAGAGATGGAAGTCCTTTTAGGGTAACGAAGGTTTCTGAGGTTGCAGGCAAGAGTGGCTGCTCGGTCTTCTGAAATAGGTATTGCACGGTGGTATGTTTAATGCGTTGAGACTGATGTATCTGCTTTGAAAGCCGAACCGTTGTTCTATCAATTCCGACGACGTCTTCAATGCTTTTGGTGGAATGTGGTAGGATTCTGTTGCGGTTGTTTTGTTTTTTCAAACTTTGTAATGTGAATAATTACCCAACTACAGCAAATGTGACTCAAACCTTAGAAAACACACTTGGATTGCCTGGAAACAGAAAAAAAGTGCAGAGGCTCAGGAGTCACTGGCTTTCTGTCTTTAATAGGGTGTCCTCCCATGGTGCATTTTAGGAAGCAGTCTTGCAACAGGTCTTGTTAATAACTCTTATAATTAGAGGAGGAATTGAACTGATTTTTTCGCCTTTGAACCTACCCATGAGCTTTGGCAGACTTCAGTTTTAGGTGCATGCATTACCTGGAAGCCTTCAAAGAGGCTCATTGAACTCCCTGTCAGTCACTGAAGTTGCTAGACAGTGTAAGACCTGCCCATGTGTAACGATAGCCTTGATGATGTAAGATGATTCCTCAGAACTGTACTTGAAGGAAACTTTTGCCACTGTTGAGGTCAGTACTTCAGTCATCACGCAGAACACACATGAGATTTGCTGGGATGCAGTGCTGAACCCCAAGGAGCGGGGTTGATTTCTTGTTCAAAGAAAATCTGCCAAGTTTGACATTGACACATTCTTAGCAACACAACATTGTGTTGATTGTACTTCATGCTGCCGCACTTGAACCTTTGATGGATGGTGCTTCCTTGTTAATCACTGGTGCATAGTCATCGAAAAATCCCTCAGTTTCTTAGCAATTGCTGTGCGCAATATTACCGAGCTTGCAAGACCTAGCTATGCAATTGTTTGAGAGCAGAACTTAGTGCATCTACTTAGAAAAATAATTATAAAACAAAAATGGACAGAAACTATTGTATTCCTACTTTTAATTGTCTGAAGTCGAAAGCTTAATATATTCCTTGTAATGGCTGCTTGTTTGAATCACAGCAATTGGATTTGGTGTCTCACACACTCTTCTAAGTTAGGTCAGTTCACAAAGTTCTGTTCTGAGGATCAACCATCCATCTCATAGATTGAGAGTCTGCAGTTCTCAGCAGGACTTGTTTTTCTGTTTTTAAGTGGTCATCCTTCAATCCGTAACAGTGTGAACCTGTAAAGTACAGTTTCATAGGATGGCGTGCCCTGCCCATGGGAAGATGCACTTAGTAACGCTATCACTTAGCCATTTTCCCAGGGCTGCCATTACTGCAGAGGTAAGTTAGGCAAGCACTGTAGGATCCTGTTACTACCCATCATTTCCTGCTGCTGTTATGTGTCCTTCCTTCTTACAGACACTTTTGAGCTCAACTGTGCCTGTGACAACACAGGCCAAATCCATGTATTTTCAAACAAGGAGTTACCTGGTTCCACCTGGAGACTTGTCTCAGAGTGAACATTTGAACAGGACCTAATTTAGAACACTGGGTTTACTTGTCAAAAAATCAGAAATTAAATTTTCTTTTTCTCTAAAATATGTGACAACCTCCTGTATCTACACATCGACATAGTTTTCAGTTTTAATATAGATGTATTTTCCAAGACAACTCGCATAACCGTCGTTAGAGAGGCTAGAGGGGACAACACTGAAGCACAAAATGAGAGGGAAGTCATGGCACCCAGACTCTTTGCTGTTAGGTGCTTATGTTCTCTGGAGCCCGCTTTTGTGCTCTGCTGTGTGCATATGTAGTTAATTACATCAAGGAGGGTGAGCGGCACCGCAGAAGGCACTCCCCGTCCTTCCTGCTTCCTTGTGCCATGCATGCTGTGTGGGCACACAGGGGGTGCACTGTACTTAGAGTGTGTAGCATTGGAGAGAATTAGCAACCCCAGCCTTGGAAGCCCATATAACTGTATATCTCACCTGTCTAGTCTCCAGAGCAGTTCTTATGGTCACTTGCATTCGGACACCAATCACCCTTAGCAATTAACTGTCCTTTAAAACTTCCAGCTTCCATATGATTAGTATAGTGCATGGTGATGCCATAACATGTGCATACATTAGTCATACATGTAGATACAGTATTCCAGTATCGCGGAAACTGGCTATTTAGTTAGACTGGGCATTTTTGTTGCATAAAATGAAATAAAGAAGGTTTCAGAGGCCTTCCGGGGAAAAGACATTAATAATTTCACGGGGAAGGTTCTTGGGTTTTATGCCCCTGAGCTCCTTCCCTTGTGGTCCTAAAAGCTTCTGACTGGGACTGAAAAATTGCATTGTTTCTTGCCACCAGGAGGTGGTGCTGTCTCCTCGGCCTCACTGGAGTCCCATTCAGACCTCGGAAGCCGGCTTAGCCCTTCTATTTCTGCACTAAGCTCCCCTTGCTGACTTGATCCCTACTTGCAGACATTCCTGGCTTCCTCTGGGAGCATCTGCTGTTGTTCTTCCCTACCTACCCCCAAGGACACACAGGGCATCTCTGCAATCCTATCTTGCCGGTGACAATGACTTCTAGAACTACCATCAGGCACGCTTCAACACATGCTATTAAAAAGTGCTGTGAGGATTATGACATTCTTTTTCAGTTTGAATTTCCTTGTTTAATATTTCTTCTCACATCTGGAATTATTATTCATCCGTTACATTTTTATTAGGTGAATAATTAAGATTTAAGGAAAGTGACTATGCCTTTTAGCTTACTTAAGGCTGTAATTGTAAAGTTATAAAAATGTCAGATTATATTCTTAACACTTAAGGTATTCTAATTTCAGAGACTACTTACTCCAAAATTGCTGAATTTTCACTCCGTTTCCCTGTTTTATCTCCATTACCTTTGCTTGCTTACACCTTATCTGTCTTATTATGTACAGTAATGTTTTTTATTGTGGAAGAACGATGCTGATTCTAAACTGTCAGCATTTTGACCTACCTAGCTGGGACAGGCACCAAAATCCATTTGACATTTGGATAGATCCCACTAGATTACAGCACTGACTTGTATTATGATAAATACAATCGCACACGATATTGAAATGGCTGTGCCCACTGACTTCCGTTTTGTGGATTTATTTCTCTTATCACTCTTCCTTGGACCCCCAGCTTCAGGAACAAATGTTCACCTCAGTCCAGACAGTAGTAAAGTCACTCAAGTGCCCACCACCAATGAAGACAGAATATATGTATCTTTTTATTTTAATTGAATTAAGTGGATGGCAAATCAGCTACCAAAGTTGAATTCCATCCCTAGAACTGATTCTAGGAAGCAGAGATTTAAATGGCAGCACTTCATTATAGACAAAATGTAACCATAGGATCACATTCAACTCCATAATAAAACTTTGTTGTTACCATTGAAATATTTAGCAAAAACAGTCTGTATTTGTGAAGTGTGGCCTAATTGCCAGTAATTCCAGTAAAATCTATGTTACTTTCCATGGGAAACAAACACTTTTCATCTAGGGCAATTTCCACACTGTTGGCTGACTCAGCTTTTAGAAGCTGAACAAAAAATTCCTCCTCCTCGTGCCCTTTCCAAGATGAGGTAAAAGAGACAGAGCAGGCCACCCCCAACTTACGTCCCAGATGCAATGCTGTGATTCTTTCTGTAATGGCAAGAGGTGTCGTGCTGTGCTCCACTTGCTGGGCGTGTCCTCTGCCCCACTGAGAACAGAGTGACTCCATCGCCAGTCCCACACCGCTGTGCCTTTGTCTGCAGGCAGCTTCTCGGCTTTGGACATTGCTGTCAACTGTCCTTTTAGTAGGGTGGCAACCCCAATCACGTTTTTACACTGGGGTATACGGGATAGCCACGATTCCATATATTTCACATAACATTTTGCCTTTTACTGACCTGGTCCTGGGCCTCCCTGAATTAAGCCACTATAGCGTTCCAGGGACCCCAAAGCTGTGTGCAGCCACTTTGATTGGGTCAAATCTGCATTGAAGGTTCAGAGAAAATAACTCCAATTCTTACCTTCTACAATAGCCCTGAACTGGGTCTCCTTTCTGATGCTATCGTGTCGGAACATCATGGAGTCAACCGCAGTCCTGTGTTGACTATTTAGACGGGGCCCGCTGGACTCCTCACTGAACCCCTGGCCTCCTGGTTTTCTAACTTTTGTTGGGTAGGCTCATTTCCTCAGCAGCCATGCTACCCTACCCTTCCTCCAGCTTCCCTGTCCTGGGCTCCTTACAGTTCCTGTCTCAACCAGGACCTCCCATCAGAACGCACTGCTGTCTGTATACACTGCCCACTTGCTGTCCTGTGCCATCCTTAAGAGCAGCGTGTCGGTGCCTGTCCCTTATACAGGGACAGTCCCAGCTCTGGTAGCAATATTATCTCTAAATTAGTGGAAATTGTGCCCTTTTTCTGAGGAGGAGGTGAGGCTGTGGTATCACTTGTACTCTCAGACTCCAGAGCCGGTTAATTCCATTGTGTTTATTCATAGCTGCCACTGCCGGGAGTGAGGGGAGAGAGCGCCGTTCCTGGTTCTTGATCATTTATTTTAACTTATTATTAGCTTATTTATATTTCAATAAATTATGTCCTTTTATTTTTACAGTAGCTAAATTTTAATTTTACCTGTGAGCATAACCATTAATAGTTAAATGTAATTTATTCTGTTCCCAATGCCGAAGATTGTCTTAGTGATTTCTTCAGGTAATTATGCTTTTCCAAATGGCTCTACCAGTTTGACTTTTGCACTGTAATTACCTGGAGTGTTCATTATGTCCCTAGTGAAGTGAAATTACTTCTCCTCCCTGAAACCCGGGGTGTTCAGACTCCACAGCAGTTGGAAGCAGCCTATTTAGAAGCACATGCTGGTGTTGACATTGTCGACATTGGTTAGATTCTCTTGTTTATTCCTAGTGATTGGGGAAAATGCCATCTTTCTAATAGTTAGAAGTACACCCTGCGTATGGCACCACTGTGTCCATTTCCCCCAAGCCTTGTCTTGGCTGGCACTGAAGATTTCAGAAGGCCAGGCCACCTTCTTGCAATATTGCTTGTTTCACAGTAAGACTTCATTCAATTCTAGCTTTAAAAACACTGTCTGTTGTGTTTGCTGCAAGGTAGAGGCCATCTTTTTCTGGCATCACTAGAAACACTGGCTATGGTTCTTCTATGATGTGCGAGAGGGATGGAGAGTGTGCATTGTAACCAGCACCACCGCCATCTCTGGAAAATGAGACATTGTGATGCTGAAAAGAATGTCACTTAGAAAGTGCCATGGGATCGATTGTGAATGTCACCACAGACACACATGTGTAAGTTCCATACACAACTGAGCTACGTATGATCTGCTCACTATGCTGGGAACTAGAGATACCAGTGTCGAGAATGAGATGTAGATACAGATCTGTCTGGGGACTCTGCCTGACTCCAAGGTTTCATTTATCCTTGTTTAGGACACTGGCTTCACCCTGTAGCCAAGGATGACTTTAAACATTGGATTCTCTTATCCCTCCCAAGTGTTAGACTTACAGGCATAGGTCACTGTGTTTGATTTCCCGTAAGACTGAAGCTCTGAATGAGCAGATACTTTCTCCGTGTTGGTGACCAGTATAATCAGGGATATGAGCAGAGGCCATTGAGAGAGGTCTATATTTGAAGAATGGAAAGACAGAAGCTGTGCACACTGTATGCTTATGATGATGGAAGGTTTTTATGATGCACGAGCCTGTCCTTTAACCAGGTTAGTGATTGAACTGATCAAGGATGCNTAGAGGAGGGTCTCCACCCCTTTGGTAGCCTCTTTTGTTTGGGTAGAGGAGCCTGTGAGCCCAGTCAATAACTTGAAAACCAGAGTTGAAGGAACAGCTGGTGTGGGTGTGGGGATGGAGAGGAGACAGGACTGTAGAGGATGCAGAGAGACATGCCTCCTCAGGGGCATAGATAGAGTTGAGTTGCTTGTGTGCAATATGCTCCACACAGGTACACTTAGATCACACATGGTAGTTACAGATGTATGCTGTACCTGTACATACCATGATACATACTTCAAATAATTGTACATGCCACATATGTATATACAATGCACGTGTTATATACATGGATACAACATGTATACATGTACACGTTTCACATATGCATATAACAGATTTATTTATTTGTATCTCTGCATGTACATAACACCTACACATGTACACACAAGTATACATACCATAAACATGCATATCCACATTCTTACAAGTTATGTACATACATAGCACAAAGAGCACTTATACACTGCACACATGCTTGCAGTCCAGCACATACATGTAGGCAACACAGATGTGTATTACACACATATTTACTCAACACATCTGCCCATACATTACGCATAGCACACGTGTGTGCACTGTCTACCTGTCTCTGTGGACCTGGGGCTAATTAGAGCTAATGTTTCTAGTTCCTTTTCACATCCATAGTGGAAGGGATTCAGGGACATAACGCCTGCTCAAAAAGACAGGGCGCTCCTAGAAGGTGGCAGAGGTCCATTTTAGTGACCTTACTAAACTGCTCTCAAGGCTTACTAACCAGTCCTAATGCTTCTATGGTTTTGATTCTCACTTTTTTTGGGGGGGGCAAGTTCCTAAGAACATGTCTTATGCAGTTGGGCAGGGTTTGTCCTCATTGAATCATTTCGGTAAGGGTTGCCCTTGTCACGCCTGTGGCATTGTATGTGAGGTCTTTGCCATCAGTGCACTCCTTTGTCAGAAACAGTCCAGAGCCTGCTAACTCCACACAGTTAGGGGAACCTAGGACCTGTTCCTGCTGAAGTCAGCTGGGATCTGACAGACTGAGGTAGGTGCCCCACGGAGGGGCTTCTTTGACAAAATATTCAATGTATCTGGGAAGGCTTTAGCTCTGCCCTTCTGTGGGCGGTAGAAGTATGGTCTCCTAAACTTAAAGCCAAATATGGATTTGTACAATCATGAACGTGTATATAGTTAATATTGTCTTATCCAGAGGGTGCATTTGAGATATGATTCATGTATAACTTTGAAGTGTTTGATTGACGCAGTGTGTATACAGTGTGATCTTTGTTATATGAATACCACATGCACTTACATAGTTGCCAATGTGTACCTAGAGTAATGCTCTAAGGACTTTTTAGAGGACTTCATGACTTTAGTTAGCACCAGCCCATCACGTGGGCATGATTGATGCTTTAGACAAAATGTCTTTGCCTGTCCAGCCAGCAGTGGCATCAGCAGGAATCTGGCTACAGAAGACCCATCTACATCCTACACCTGAGAGAAATGATTCTAAATGTGCCTGTTTCTTTTCGTCACGATCAGTAAGAATAAGATCAGAAACCAGCAAGGGGGGAGGGACCCCTTCATTTTCCTTTGAGTTTGAATAGTCCTCACAGTCTCATGCTTGTTTCCAGTGACTGATGGTGTTTGGGGAGGCTAGGAAACCCTTAGGAAATGGACTCCAGATGCAGGGGAGGGTTTGAAGGAGACACTCCTAGATCTGATTTTGTTCTTTCTTCTTCCTGGTTCCTTCTGCTACTCACAGCGACTGCCTCATGTTCCCACTGTTAAGGCTGGAGCATTGCCCACTGTGTATTCGCTGCCACAATAAATGGAATCCTCTGAAACTGTGAGCCAGAACAAAGATTCCCAACCCCAGACTGTTTCTGACCAGTATATTGTTACAGTGACACAAAAGGGATGGATCCACATTTGAAGTCAATCACGTGTTTTCCACTCTGGCTCACTAAGGTGGTCGCTGGTGCTCTGACTCACTAGTACAAACTGGAGACAGTTGGTAGGTCAGGGAAGGTGGCCGCTGGGTGCTGGACAGTTGGTAGGTCAGGGAAGGTGGCCGCTGCGTGCTGGATAGTTGGTAGGTCAGGGAAGGTGGCCACTGGTCACTGGCTCACTACCACAAACTGGAGACAGTTGGTAGGTCAGGGAAGGTGGCCACTGGTCACTGGCTCACTACCACAAGGTCTGGAGACAGCTCGTAAATCAGGAAAGGTGGTTGCTGTGCACAGAGCTCGCTGAGTAAGCCTTGGGAGGGGATTTAAGGAAAGCTGTGTGCTAGATTGTCTGAGCTTTGTGTGTTGGTGGAATTTCATGAAAAAGCAACCCCGTGAGTGTGAGAATTTGAATGAGGCTTCTAGCTTTAGAATTGCGGCTGTCAATTTTGAGAAAGAATATTTTTTCCTCTTGAGTTTACTCAAAAAATAAATTGTTTCTAATATTCTTTTACAATCTGGAAGAATGAAACTGATAAAATATACTTTATAATTCAGTTCGCAGTAACAAATACTTGGTTCAATACATTCGTAAAATAGAACATTGTCTTTAAGAATATTCTATATTAAGCTTATGTTTATAAATTTTTTGCTGCTCATTTTATTTATTTATTATTTTGGTTTTGTGGAGCTGGGGTCTTAAGCCTACGTGGTTCAGGCTAGCCTTGAACTTGAACTCTTTCTGCCCAAGGGCTTACCAGGAGAAAAGTGCCAGGCCTGGCTCTTCCTACAGGTTGTCTCTCACTTTGTATTTCTTGGTGGCTATAACTATAGAGAGCAATATTTTCATATTAAAATGGCAACTTAAAAGTTTTATAAAGATATGACATTTCTTTGAAGCTGAATTGGCTTAGCTTTTATAAACTTCCTGTAATCGCTTTGGAAGAGAAAAAATCTAAAGTCAACACTGTCTAAATTGGTGTTTAGGGTTTGAAATGCAGTAGAAACTGATTTATAAATGAAAAATGTTATGATGTAAAAAATGGCATTTTAAAATAAATTTGTTCATTTAAAACCCAGACAGATATGAAAAAGTACTGAGAACTTCCAAAATTGTTTGTATTAGAACTCTCTTAAAGCTAGAAAAATGTGCAGTTTCTTAAACCTTAAAAATACTTTACTATTCATATAGTCCTCATATCAAATGTGCATAATTGACATTTGGGATTTAAAGATAACAAGCTAGGTTAAGATTGGATAAATTAGATTCCAATTCAGAAACTGCTAATAACCATTGATAATAAAATGATTACTCGTGCACACTGGCTGGTCCCCTCTTCTGTACAAAAAATGGGTTGTTCTTTCTAGCAAAAGAAAGAAGAGCATCTCATACTATATGAAGGGTGTTCGTTACTCAGGTTTAATAATAAAAATGAATCTCTATGGCTGACCTGTTGGAATTAGCCTGCAATCTCAGCATCCTAGGAGGCTGTGGCAGGAGGGTTTCAAAGTTCAAGGGCAGCATGGGAAACGGAGTAGTAACATCTCATCTCAAAGAAATAAGGGAAAAGGAAGGCTAAGGATAATAGCTGAATAACAGGGCACTTGCGTAGCTTGGAGGAGTCCCTCAGTTCTGTCCCAAGCCTGTGGATAGATGATAGTTAGATAGTTAGACAGACAGACAGACAGACAGACAGACAGACAGACAGATAGAGATGAAGCATTTTTAGGTTGGGCAATGTTACAACCCAGAAACATCCTTTGGTATAAAGATACACCATGCTATATGTTAAAAATTGTCTCAGTGGTGAATGGGGAGCTGGTAGCTATAAATGACATGTGTGGTGAGGGAAGAAATGCGTTGGAAAAGTTGTCTGGTTAGGATGAAATACAGATCCTCCTAAAGTGACTGCCTCTTAGCAAGGGTGCTTCTCTGTGTAATTATACTTACATAGGAAAGGCCAGAGCTGGCTCTGGTCTCTGAAAATTCTATGTGCCTTGGATGTTTCTGTTACTCCCTTCCAGCACTTCGACTAAATTCCCTTGTAGCCACCAAGAATCTTGCTTTCTTATTAAGGTAGGAATAAGCATTTCTAGGTTGGCAATTTGTTGTTCAGAAAGAAAAAAGATAAGATGTAGAGGAGTTTATTCAGGGGCTTCTGTGTGGGTGCCCTAGGATGAATTGTTGACTGTTGTATTAAGCCCTTGGGTTGAGAAGAGGGAGGAACAAGACAACAGGTAGAGGATCCATGCAGAAGCCATCTGAAGATAGCCAGGCTGGCTGAC
>LOEQ01010002.1:28497-52693 GCA_001685075.1 Bramus lutescens | reverse complement strand
CGGCATTTTAAAATGGCGCAGCTTTTTTCCTGCTAAGGCTGAAAACTGAAAAGCTTGCATTCAGCTTTTCATCATCACCATTTAAGTGTTACCTGGCAGGACCACTTAAAGAGCTGCAAGGTTTTGCAGCTAAAGCTGAGTGAGGAATTCTCTTAGATGAGAGTGTTTGTTTGCCTCTAGCAAGTAGAGCAGACCCGAGAAATTGCTGCTACCAAGAAAACATGCTTTACTCATTCTTTTCTGCCCAGAATTACTTCCCAAGTTCTCTCAGGTTTTAAGTGGAGTTCGTTAACCACTTTGGAGCGCCATAGAGTTGTGGCAATAAGGCAATCACTACATTGTACCGCTAATAATTTTGTGTAAAACGCATCATTTTAAAATATATTTTGCATGTTGATAAAGAATGCTAAATTCACAATACTGTCTTTGGTGGGTGGGGTTGTTGCTGTTTTGTTTTGTGAGGGGAGATAGAGGAAAGGAAGGGGGTGGAGAAGAAACAAGTAATAAATCCCAGTGAGAGTTCTAGCAGGAAAGAATCCCATAAAGCCTAAATCATTTCACAAACAACAAAAAAGGTAAGCATACATATGTATATATTGCATGTAAATATCTGAAAAAAGGGCCTTTACAAGTTAATGGTGTAGAACAGAGGCAGAAATAAAAGAACAGTGACTTCTGATTGCTGCCTTTTATAGGGGTATTTCCGTACTGAAAATCCCACGTAAAACGAGGAGAATTTCATCTTTAATTTTAGAACTAAAACTCAGCTAAGTTCAAAAATAAACGCAAGGAAAAGAAATATCTTTGCTTACCAATGGTTCTCAACCTTACTAATTCCGTGACTCTTAAATACAGTTCCTTATTTTGTGGTGATTCCTAACTATATAATTATTTTCGTTGCTACTCCTTAACTGTAATCTTGCTACTATTATAAATCATAATGTAAACAGCTATGTTTTCCTGTGATTTTAGGTGGAATCACAATCCACAGGTTGAGAACCAAGGATTTAAATATTTTAAGTGGGGAAAAATTTTAGCATGGAAAGTAGATACTTTAAAAAAAAACCTTAAACTTACCATTAATTAATAAAGAATCAGTTAGATTGGCAAAAAGAAAAAGAAAAGAAAATCATACAAAAAAAGAAAGCTGTTTTTTGCCCAGCAATTTTCTGATAAAGCTTATTCCTGTGCTCTTTATTTCTGACCCTGTCATGATAGGACATATAAAGTTAAATTAAATTGAGACTTTTATGATTGACAGTTTCTTAAAGAATGTTCAGTTTTCAGATTAATATTTTAAGGTATAATACATACACGAATACATGTTGTTATATTTCCATATGTTGAAAGCATAAATGATTTGATAAAAATAGTTAATACTTGAAGACAATAAAATTTTAGTTATAATAGTATATTATGTTCATCTAATTTTAAATTATCAGCTTTGAAAATAAATATCAGCATGGAGAATGAACAAGTTCTGTCTTTAGTGAAAATGCAAGATCGGAGCAAACTGGAATTCATTCAAATATATATAAGAACTCTTTTATGCAAAAGAGCATCATATGCTGATTAAATTTATAACTGATTAGATACATATCATCTAAGATTCAAGATTATTCGTATCCTCAGACTACTGATATTTTCAGTTTCAGATCATGCAGTATTATTTGAGGCAAATACTTGTGAATTTGTATATAAAATATACTAGGGGGAAATGTATCGCCTAAGTTTCACTGCACAATTAATACAAGCTTCTTAACAATGCTGTCTTTTCCACCATGAAATATAAATGGAGCATCAGCAAATGAGCATCAATTTCTATGCCTGGAGATGTCTTTGGAATTATTTGTTCTCTAATAAAAATTGTAACTTTATAACAGTGAAAATTATGAAAATATCTCCTCTCTCACCCAGTTACTGCAAAATATTGGAAATCTGGAACTATGCTCATTTTCTGGAAATACCATACAAAGTACAGGATGAGACAGTGTTATTTGTGCACAGATTTTCCTCAGGAACTCCAAATAGGGCAATATAGCATTTCTTTTACCTACTGTTAATTCACCTTTTAAACAATATTGAAGTTCCCTGAGTATTTTGAAGAGACTCCCAAGAGGACAAGGTCAACATTGTTCAACTGGGCATTGCCAGTAATCATTAAATAATCCATACAAAGTTACAGTTAAGAGTGTGTATGTGTCCTCTGATGTTCTATAGGGGCTTATTTAGCAGTTATGATGAACAGTGTTTGCAGTGAGTTTGTTTTTCTTCCTGTTATTCTCCGTAATTGAACACAATTGCAATTGCCTAATTAACTTTATTGTCATGGGAAAATGCCAAAGGCACTTGAAATTTAACAAGTTCAATCCTGAAATTGTCTTTCTCTACCCTGTTCCTAAGCGTGATTTTCTTCCTGTGTTCTTCTTAGGAAATTAACTCTTCTAGATTTTATTAACTGAAGACTATATTGTATCCATAGATTTCTTTGCTTCTCCATGATTAATCTCAACCCAGAAGTTATTCATAGCTTGCTTGGACTTACATAACCTCCTAGCCATTGTGTCTTACAATAGAGTCAACAAATACAGTTTCCACACTGATTGTTACTTAAAAATTATACCACCACCTTTCACCACCACTTCAAAGGCAAACTCTCTTCATAGGATTTATGATTCTCCTTGTTCCTAACATAACAATTAGTATTCTCAATTATCCTAGACTGCACATTTGGAAATAGACATAATAATTAACTGAACACAGTTAAAAGGTTTTGTCATCATAGCTGTATATCATTTTACTACACCATTAATTACTTCATAGTTCTTCCATAATATCTTAGTGGATTGAAAAGAAGCTCAGCTATTATTTATGTAAAGTACAATGTTTGTGTTTCTAACTGAAGGAAAATTCAACCCCACCACTTCAGAGTCCAAAGGATTTGATTTTACCACTCAACTCTTTTTTCTAACTTGGCTTTCTTTTTTTTTTTTTGATCAAATGTGTTTTTGTTTTTTTTTATACTTTTTTATTAAAAATTTCCACCTCCTCCCATTTNCATAATGGATAATATTTTTAATGTGTTCTTGGATTCTGTTTGCCAGAATTTTCTAACTTGGCTTTCTAAAGCGTCTATTTTCTCATCTGGATAAAGCCAGAAGGAAGTACTTGACCATGGGTTTTGCACATAAAATGAATGTTGGCTAGAAATTTAAGTGGTGTATGTTACTCTCAACTAAAAACAAAGCAACCTGACTATATATAATTATATATTTCTAAAAGAGAAAACATGAATACTAAACAGATAATAGTTTTTCTATTATGTTTCCTCTGTCATTTTTCCATTTTCCTGTTTTCTCTCTTAAAATACACTCCCAAGTCCTTAAATATACAAAATACTAAAGGTATCAAGTGAAATTATTCTCTAAAAAACTTTATTGGCAGCCTCTTTTCTTTAGATACCAAACACATGTTATTTATGTCTTATGTTTGAAATGGATTTTCCCTCTGTATGCTGTAAATACCAGTGGTTAATAAGGAAACTGTCTTGGGCCTGCACAGAGAACAGAGGTAAACTGAATGTTGGGAGAAGGAAGGCAGACTTTAGAGAGAAGCCATGTAGCCCCACCAGATGCCAGAATTTGACCAGATAAGCCATCGCCTCAAGGTAATATACAGATTATTATAAGTGGGTTAAATTAACATGTAAAAGTTAGCCAATAAGAAACTAGAGCTAACGGGCCATACAGTGATTTAAATAATACAGTTTCTGTGTGATTATTTTTGATTCTGGGCTGCCAGGACAAACAAGCAACCCTCCTCCTACATATGTTATTTATTATAGTACCCAAACTACAATATGTATAGGATTTACTGTCATTATGGAGTATATGAATGTTTAAAAGTATCCAAATTACACATCTTGTTCATTGAAAGCAATGTATAGACCTACCTTTCTGCAAAATGTTCCCTGAATCTTATTTCCTTCTAGAGTATAACAAAATAGTGGGATGCAATTCAGTGTGTATGGTTGTCCATCAATGAGTATGAGATGTCTACAACACTCACTCATAATTTGTATCAAGGATATATTATCCATGTGAATAAAACCATGCCTCATGCCATGTACTATTCTGAAGTGTTCTAGCAGGCTTTATATATCTGAGGGGAAAGAACCAAAAGCCACGGAAAAAATACTAATACCAGTCATGAGCTAACATTAATTTTGTGATGCTTGGGATTTTAAAAAATAAATACGCATATCATGGGAATAATTGTTGTGACATTTAAATCGTTTTTATTTTATTAATTAATCAATTTATTTATTTCAAATTGAAAACAAACAATCTTTCTTCATTTTACATACCATTCCCAGTATCCACTCCCTCCAATCAACCCTTTCCCTCCATCCAACCCCTCCACCCCATCTCCCATCCACTCCTCAGAGAGAGCAAGGCCCATTGCATTGGGGAAGGCCCAAGGCCCTCCTTACTATATCTAGGCTGAACAACGTATTAATCCAGAGAGAATAGGTTTGAAAAAAAGCCAGTACAAACAGTAGGGATAAATCCTGGTGCCACTGCCAGTGTGCATGGCAGTGTGCCCCAGCCATACAACTGTCACTCACATTCAGAGGGACTAGTTTGGAATGAGACAAAAAGATAACCTACTGAATGGAAATAGATCTTCAACAGCCCAACATCAGTCAGAGTACTGATCTCCAAAATATATGAAGAACTCAAAAAAATTAGATATCAAAACTCCTAATAACTCAATTAAAAATGGGGTACAGAATTAAGCAGAGAATTCTCAACTGGTGAATCTAAAATGGCTGAAAGACACTTATGGAAATGTTCAATATCCTTAAACAGCTGGGAAATGCAAATCAAAACAAGTCACAGATACTATCTTTCACCTGTCAAAATGGCTAAGATTAAAACACCTGTGATAGCCTATGCTGTAAAGAATGTGGAATAAGGGGAGCACTCATCCATTGTTGGTATAAATACAAATTTGTATAACCACTTTGGAAATCAGTATGGTGGTTTCTCAGAAAATTGGGAGTCAATCTGCCTCAGGACCCAGCAATACCATTCTTGGGCAAAAGATGTCCAATCATACTACAGGGACACTTGTCCAACTATGTTCATAGCAGCATTATTTGTAATAAAGGGAACCTGGAAACAACTTAGATGCCCCTTAACCAAAGAATGGATAAAGAAAATGTGGCACATTTACATATTAGAGTACTACTGAGCAGTAAAAAACAATGACATCTTGAAATTTGCATGCAAATGGATGGAACTAGAAAATACCGTGCTGAGTGAATTAACCCAAATCCAGAAAGAAGAACATGGTAAGTACTCACACATAAGTGGATACTAGCTGTAAATCAAATAATAATGAGCCTATAGTTCATGATCCTAGAAAAGCTAAGTAACAAGGTGAGCCCTAAGAAAAACATTCATAGATCCACATCGAAAGGGGAAGCAGACAAGACTGCGTGACAAAATTAGCTGCATGTGGGTAAGGGGAGTAGGGAAGACAGAAAGGGAAGACAAAGAGAAAGGGGGAGTGGGGAGGAAAACTTGAGGAATCAGGATAGTTGAGATGGAGGAAATACAGAGATGAGAGCAAGGAAAGAGAAATTTTGATTAAGGGAGCCATTATGGGGCTAGCAAGAAATTCACAGGAATTCCCAAGGGTGACCTTTAAATCTTTATTACTCTCTGAACTGTGACACTGTGACACAAAATAGTGTACATTGCATTGCTATGCACAATAAGACAAATTCATGAGACTAAAGTTGCTTAATCATTCAGTTTTAAAGAAGAAACTCCAAAGGGACTATTTGGGCAGAGGATTTTATTAAAAACAAACAAACAAAAAACCAAAAACCACTGTTCTAAATAAGAAAGGAGGAATTTTCAAGGTATTCAAAAGTCAGGTGAAATTAAGGCCAAGCATTTTGTTTTAGGTAGAACTATTAATCAATCTGGATTGAATTATTAAAATTTGAATATCAGCTCTAATTACAGTGCCAGGCACTATTTTCTTCCTGTTGCGCATGCCTTCCATTCAATTAGACAGGTATTAATTACTCAGAAGATATGAGCGCCACTATTGTACTTTTAAGGATATCTGCCATGCTAGTCATTGCTGTGGTTCACAGAAATCACAGATGAATAGGGATATTGATTGCCTCCATACCTTGGAAATTTTAAAAGCACATTACAGTACTATGAAAGCTACTCTTCAGGGAGGGGGATTTTTGACCAGCTTCATTTCAATTCCTTTGTGTCCTGTGTCCAAAGTGTATGTATATCCAGCAATGGGGATTTGCCTTCAATTTCTGGAAGACAAACAAAGGCAGAATGAGTAGTCTATATTGTTTTACCTGGAGAGGAACATTATCACTCCTAATGTCATGGATGTTAAGAAGAGATTTGAATACTGTCATTTTCTAAACTTGTATAATATGTAACTTCATTCTAGATACCTATAATTGTACTCAAAGATAAATGTATCTCTTTGATTCATCAAATAACCTTCTCTTTGTCAGATATGAAAACCATTACAGAATATCATAACTTGTCAAAATTAGCACAAACTCTTTGCCACGGTTCACTGTCATCCCATAATTTTTAAATTTCATCAACACTAAAAGGAACTATAATCTCTGCTGGGTCATACCTGCTAGTTGACTAAGCCTCAATTTTCCTTTTATGACAAATTCAGAGGCTTTTTCCACATAAGTTTTATTTGTTTTACTAGCAGCAGTGAACAGCACATGTTAATTACTTAGGTATTGAAAATATGTTATATTTAACAAATTAAAAACAGCTGTTAAGGCAATCAAATGATTCTGAGAGTTGGGATCCAAGAAAAAGAAAAAACCTGAAGTTTTCTATCAGTGCCAGTTTCAGACTGTGTGCACCATGGGGATCTTAGGCAGCAGTGTGTGGGCTGCTATGGGTCGTGAGCCAGGGAATGCTGAGCAGCAGCCTGCTGCATCTGAGGGCTGGCTAAATCAACTGGCAGGAGAATCAGTGCCAAATGCTCCATGGGGCTGGCAGACTGATCCCAAAAAGTGAGAACTGATTCTCACATTCGGGCACCAGATGATGGTAAAAGATAGAAAATTATCCCACACTAGTTCAGAATTATGTATAATAAAGGGTTATTTATTTGGGGATGACTCACTGATCTCTGTCCTAGATCACAGTCCTCTGCACAAATGGGGAACAGGAACAGAATCTAGCAGCTGGAAGTGAAAGCCGGAAGCAAGAGCACCAACACCAGCACAGGCTTTACAACTACATTTATAGCATAAGAGACCACACCCAAGTGGGCTGGTTATCTTAAAGGTTCTTCGATGAGTCGAAGGAGATCCCACAGCAAAAATTTAGAGAACAATGGGCGGGTTTTTCCAACCACAATCAATGTACCTTCAGCATAACCCCTAAGGTTGCATTTAGGGAACACACCAAAGAAGGAATAAAAGGTTTTTAATAACCAGAAGACTGGAATTTGATGTGGGATGTCCTTCTCTATACATGTTGTTTTTATTGGTTGATGAATACAGCTGTTTGGGTCAATGGCTTAGCAGAGTAAAACCAGGTGGGAAATCTGAAAAGGGATGTACAGAGAGTAGGCAGGGTCAAAGACACTCTGAATCTGCTAAAGGAGAAAGATGCCTAAAAATTACCAGTAAGTTACAACCTTATGGTGATATATAGATTAATAGAAATAGGTTAATTCAAGAGGTAAGAGCTAGCAAGGAATATTCCTGAGTCTTTGACCAAATAGTGTTGTAATTAACATAGTTTACATGTGATTATTTTTACCTAGGCTGCTAGGAAACAAAATGCAGTGTCTGTCTACAAATGACACCCAAAGTGGTCTCTAAGTTAATTATTAAAATTTGGGACTTCATCAATTAGCAGAATAGACCCAGCAGAAACTGCAGTACCATTCACTACTGATGAAATTAATAAATTATGGGAAGAAAGTGAAGTCTGGCAAAGAGCTTGTAGTAACTTTTTGGGAGAGACTAACAACTATCCCAAAAGTGAGAGAATTTGACTTATAAAGAGAACAAATTGGAGCCTTCCTTGTATTATACAGGCTACACCAACAACTGGAGCCCCTGCATTCTATAACATTCTCTATTGATGCAGATAAATTAAGAAAGTCAGTTTAAGAATCATAAAATTTAAATAAAGTAGAACAAAGCTCTTATGATTCTGTCCAAAATTCAGAAACACATGCTATTTTCATGGTACTAAAGAACATTAAAGAATTTTTCAATATACTTTCTAATTTGCATATACAGAAGAGTTGTTTTGTGTATTGAAACCACTGAATTTATACCAGATGATAGAGAGTTGACTTTATTGCTATTCAGGTACAAGATATAGTCAGGAATACACTTCATCTCATTTACAAAACATATATCTGATCTCATGCAGGTCTGCAAGATTCTTTAGCATAAGGTATTGTAGAAATCAATCAGTTATTGATAGGAAATGTGCTGATGGCCTCAGTATTTCATAAAAAGCATCATGTCAATAGCAAATTTTAATAAAAGGACTTTTTATCACATGACAACAAGCCAAGGAAATAATGAGGAAATGTCCTAATTTTTTATACAACCAAACTCTACTACCTGCATGATGTAATACAAAGGGTACTCAAACAAATTAAATCTGGTTGATGGATGTGTCCCATTTTGTAGAATTTGGAAAAATAAAATATGTATAGCACACCATTGATACCTATTCAGGTTTTCAATGACAACTACTTTGAGTATGGAAAAGGCTAATTCAGTAATCACACATTGCTAAAAAGTTATGGATACCATGAGTATAAATTCACAAATGAAAACAGACAATGCTCCAGCATATGCCACTAAGAAAATGAAACAGCTTTTTGCTTATTATAACTTGAAGCATATTACACATATACCAAACAATCCTACAAGTCAGGTAGTTATAGAATGATCAAATCAATTAAGTACATGTTAAATATACAGAAAGGGTTGATAAACACCCCCAGAAATAGATTGCACAATGCTTCACTAATCTTAAATTTTCTTAGTGCTAATGAAAAGGGAACAACAGCTCAGACAGAAATTGGACAATAGAAAAAAAAACTTCTGAATTAAATCAGCCAGTCTACTTCCAGGATGTGTTGACATCAGAATGAAAACCAGAAGATGTGCTACATTGGGGAAGGGGTTTTGCTCTTATTTCCCAGGAGGAAAAAAAGCTACAGATACCACCAAAATTAATCAAGATTTGGTTTGAAAAAGAGAAACCACTTGATAAAGAGAAATAACAAATCATCAAAAAGGTGACAATACTACAAGCTGTAAGGAAAGGTCACAAAGTTTGGGGTGGGATTTTGGTTTTGTCTTTGCAGGAAAATAGAAAATAGCCTTCTTTGAGAAATCAAGACACTTTAGACATCTAGATGCTTAAAGCCCCCTTTGAGAAATCAAGAGACTTTGGACATCAAAATTCCAGAATCACCAAGTGAAGAAAAGTCTGACTTAGAATACCAATATTCTAATCAGGGAAATGAAAATCAAAACTACTTTGAGATTCCATCTTATAACTGTCAGCACAGCTAAGATCAACAACACACATGTCAGTTAATGATGGCAATGATATGGAGGAAGGGTAATATGTTTCCCTTGTTGGTGATAGTGCTATGTTATATAGATACTATAGAAATCAATGTGGCAGTACCTCAAAAAACTGGGAATCAATCTACTTACCAACCTAGTTATACCACTCTTGGGTATGTTTTCAGAAGATATTCCATCCTCCTACAAGGACACTTGTTCAACTATTTAAAAGATGCTTTATTAGTAATAGCCCCAAACTGGAAACAAAATATATATCCCACAACAGAGAAATGAATAAGCAAAATATGATACATTGATACAATGGATAGAGATTTATTGAGCTGTTTTTAAAATGTCATCATTAAATTCACAGGCAAATGTATGTAACTAGAAAAAAATCATCCTGAGTGAGGTAACACAATCCCAGAAATATAAATATTATATGTATCTACTTATAAATGGATATTAGCTATTAAATAAATAACCAAGCTACAATCTACAATAGAATGGATGAAGAGAGATCTAGGCAGATGCATGGATCTCCTTGGGAAGTGGAAATAGAATAGAATTTCAGAGTTGATAGGGTACAGGTGAGGGAGCAGGAAGGAACAGGTAAAGGATGGTGGTATGGAAGGAGAGAGTGTGTGGAGCTACATCTGAAATTGGGGATATATGAGAGGTGATGTGGAAACCTAGTGCAGTGGAAACTTTCTCGAATCAATGAAGGTGACCCTAATGAGGACTCCTGATAAAGGAGGATAGGGAATTTCAAAAGGACATCTGTCATAGTCAGGTAAGACTTCCAATGGCAGGACTGGGTGCATTCAATTAAGATGTCAGCCAAAGAGTTCCCCTGGAAGTACCCAAATCACCATGCTCTTGATAAGACAAAGGGTTGGTCTCTAAAAGCTGACAACAAATCCACTTGCAAAGGACAACACCCATACAACTCATTGAGCATGGAAAAGTCAAACCGGTGCCTACATGAAGCCTCACACCTATGTTCTAGTCTGTTTGATGGGGGAAGGTACTCTGCAGGCTACCAAAAGGGAAATGTAAACAGCAACCCAGTCACAAAACCTTTAAACTATTTTCTGTCTTGCCTGCATTATATGCTAGGGCAATGATGGGACAGAATTTGTGGGAGTAACCAACCAATGTCTGATTTGATTTAAGGCCCATTCTTTGAAAAGAAACTCATACTCAACACTGCTTGGGTAACTAAGAAAGAGAGACTGGATAGCCCAGTTTGGGGTAAAACCAAACACAACTTGTCAAAATATAAACTAAAAAAGAATAAAATGCATCATAAATGTTATTCTACACAAGTAGACCAGGGCCTTATTCAGACATCATTAAAGTGGCTTCTGGTAGGAGATGGGAACAAATACATAAACCCACAGCCAGATATTATGCTACGAAAGGGTATAATTGGAAGTTTCTATCAGATACCTCTTCTCAGAGCTCAGGGAATCATCCAGAAGAGGACCTGAAATTGTTTTAAGAGTCAGAGGGAATGGAAACCAGGAGACCAAGTTCCTTTGAATTAACTCTGCAAAGGGCATATGAACTCAGAGAGACTCAAGCACCAAACACAGGGCCTACATCAGTCTACACCAGGTACTCTGTATGTATATAGCTATAAGCTTAGAATTTTAATAGGATTCCTGACTATGAGAACAAGTGGATCTCTGAATCTTTACCTGTTCTTGGGATACTATTATTCCTGTTGGGTTGCTGTGTCCAACTTATTATGGAAGTTTTTGCATCATCTTTTTATATTTTATTTTGTCAAGTTTTGATTGTTATTTCCTAGAAGCCTGCTTTTTCTAATGAAAGACAGAAAGGGAGATGATCTGGTGGGAGAGGAGAAGAACTTGGAGGAGTAGAGAAATGGAAAACTATAAGTGGAATGTAGTATATGAGAAAATAATCTATTTTAAGGTGTTTTTTTTAAAAAGACAGAAAAAGATTATTAAATGTAGAAAGTATTATATAAAAGATATTTTAAAGCATGTTTTTGATAACAGGAAAAGGAAATACTTTAGGATTGAAAAGAATTTTAGATTGTAAATTAGTTTGTCTCTAATATTAATGCATGTTTTAAATACGTAAATACATAAGGATGAAACTAGGAGGATTAACTATGTTGTACAATGTATAAAAGATAAAATGTAAAGTTAGTGTGTATATGATTAAGTTCATAAAATCAAAGTCTATGAAATATTCCTTAGGTCAAAATTAAATAAAAACTAATCCTGACTGTATACTTATAAGATTATTGTTTTATGGTTATTTCAAAAGAAAAACCCTTGCTTGGAAAACAAAGATTTTTATGCTTTATTCATCTATGGAGTAGGTTATTTAAAATCCACTCAGTAAAATGTATCCATGTGCCACCAGTACATAATTAAAAATATTACTTAATGCTAAATTCATGTTTAAAAAAGGATTAAAATCTTCCCTAGTCAGAATGTCATTGTTACAGGAGCAGTGAATATTATGCTTGGAATAATTATTACTGCTTGAAGAACTCTTGCTAAATTATTTACTTTTGAGTTGTGTTATCTTTTTGCTTTCCTGCTGTATTGCTTTATGAGAAAAAGTCATGAACATGGGTAGGTTTTGAGGAGAGGAGTATTTGAGAAATGATGGGAAGGAGAAAGAATATAAGCAAAATATTTTTATGAAAAATTTTAAATAAAAATATAAGAGTATATATCTCAAACTGTCTTATGGAACACCACTACTTGGTAAGATAGTTAAAAATGTAAATTTTAGGCAGGGCAGTTGTGGTGCATGCTTTTAATCCCAGCATTCAGGAGGCATAGGCAGGCTAGTCTCTGTGAGTTCAAGACTAGCCTGGTCTACAAGAGCTAGTTGTGGGACAGAAAGTGCTATTACACAGAGAAACTCTAGCATAAATATATTTTAAACAAAGATTTATACCAATATAGGATTTCCTTAGAAAATATAAATTCAAACTACTTCTAAAATTTATATATCTACAAAAACTACAGTTTGCTTATGTTACAAAGATATTTAATTTGCTGAGTTATTTTAATCTACCTGCTTGGGTTTAAAATGACAAAAAATGACATCTACATTTAAAGTGTGTATTAATGATTTAGAAATCTGTAATATTTCTATGACAATCACACAAACTAAGGATTACATAAAATTTTCATTATTTAGCAGTATATTAGCTTGCTATATTTGACAATACAAGACTAAAATTTTGATGTATTTAAAAGATAAGCATCAAGTATTTTTCTGAAAAGATTTATAACTTTATGAGTTTTCTCAGAGTGCCTAAAACTTCTTTATTTCTTAAACTGTAAATAAAGGGGTTCAGCAGAGGAATCACAATGGTGTAGAATAGAGAGTACATCTTATCCTTATATTTAGTTGTTCCAGACCCAGGGCTCATGTACATGAAGAAGAGAGTGCCATAGAACAAGGAGACAGAGAGCAGGTGGGCACTGCAGGTGGAGAAGGCTTTGCTTCTGCCCCTCTCAGACTTTGTTTTCAGGATGGAAAAGAGAACATGAGCATAGGAGACCATGATACTCATGAAGGTAATAGCTTGTATGACAGCAGCAAAAATGAACACCACCAATGCATTAATAGATGGGTCAGTACAAGAAAGTGTATAGAGTGGCAAGATCTCACAGTAGAAATGATCTATTATATTGGACTTGCAGAATGTTAATCTAAATAGTAATCCTACATGGACAAGTGGATGCAGAAAATCAATTGTATATGAAACACCTATCAGGCAAGTGCACACTCTCTTGGACATCACCACAAGATANCCTAAAACTTCTTTATTTCTTAAACTGTAAATAAAGGGGTTCAGCAGAGGAATCACAATGGTGTAGAATAGAGAGTACATCTTATCCTTATATTTAGTTGTTCCAGACCCAGGGCTCATGTACATGAAGAAGAGAGTGCCATAGAACAAGGAGACAGAGAGCAGGTGGGCACTGCAGGTGGAGAAGGCTTTGCTTCTGCCCCTCTCAGACTTTGTTTTCAGGATGGAAAAGAGAACATGAGCATAGGAGACCATGATACTCATGAAGGTAATAGCTTGTATGACAGCAGCAAAAATGAACACCACCAATGCATTAATAGATGGGTCAGTACAAGAAAGTGTATAGAGTGGCAAGATCTCACAGTAGAAATGATCTATTATATTGGACTTGCAGAATGTTAATCTAAATAGTAATCCTACATGGACAAGTGGATGCAGAAAATCAATTGTATATGAAACACCTATCAGGCAAGTGCACACTCTCTTGGACATCACCACAAGATAGAACAGTGGGTTACATATGGCAACATAGCGGTCATAAGCCATCATTACCAGAAGGAAACATTCTGTGGTAGCACTTGATCCAAAAAAGTAATACTGGGCCATGCATTCATGAAGAGAAATCGTTTTTTCATGGTTTAAGTTGTTGACAAGCATCCTAGGAGTCACTGAAGATGAAGTACAGGCATCTGCAAAGGCTAAACTTCCAAGGAAAAAGTACATAGGAGTGTGAAGATGTGGGTCTTTCCAGATTAGAAAGATTAAGCCAAGGTTGCCCACCATGGTGATGACATAGATGAAGAAAAACACCAGGAACAGGGGGACTTGCAGCTCTGGACGATATGTAATTCCTCTGAGAACAAACTCAGTTAGCAGGGTACTGTTGACTTCCATAAAATCCCCTCAGTCTCACTGGAAAGAGATATAGATGAAAAAAATATGACCAATATTCAAGCAAGGTAGAATTGATGTCAGTGTCACATTCTCTCTCTCAGATACTCATTAATCCACCTATATAAGTATAGAATATTTCTGATTTTACAAATACACCTGATATACAAAGATTCTTAGAGTGATTTTGAGGTACAGTGAATTTTCATGGTGTGTTTTTATGAGAATTATTAAGTAATAACCTAATAATAATAATAAGGTCATAGAGTACTCTCATAGTCACTCTACGTTTCACAGATACTTATGATGTTTTATACACAAGTAATAATGGAAAATATATAATACATATGTGTTCCAGTTGCTTTAACAATAGTGATAGCAGTACAAAGTGTATAATCAATTTCTTAGCTGCTTCTTATCTTAATTATACTGAATAACAAAAGCAGAAAGAACTTTAGCTTTGATAATATATATCATTAATTGTTTTCTAAGATAGACAAAAAGATAACAAATAGAACTCTTTTCTTTCAAAAGATACTTTTAAATTTCAGCTATAAAATTCTATTTACCAGTCATTGGCTCATTTAAGAAGCTAATTATTTGTTATCTTGTATGTTGTGACACTATAATTCTTAGTTCATGACACAGGATCGATATTTGAGGTGATATAGCCAAGATGTTAAAATAACTCTTATAAAAGGAAGCACACATACTCATTCATACACTGTGATTTTTTTGCATCATATAAGATGCAAAATTAAAGATGCAAGAGCTGTATGTTTAATTTTGCATCTTATAAGATGTAAACAAATCTAATTCTGAAAAGTATGCAACTGAAAATGCTTTTAATAGTTTAATTACATATGTTTCTATGGAGATTGCAACAATTCTCCAGTTGCTCCCATAATAGTACAAAGGGGGTATCAAAGTTAGAATGTAATATTACAAAAGAAACCACAATTTTATAGCAAGTGAGTTCATCCAAGGAAGGAATGCTGAATGTAAAAAACAGTCTTGTATATGGAAGGACATACCACTTGGTTACCCAATACTAAATGGTAATTTTATATATATATATATACAAACATATACTGAGAATGTTGCTTTTATATAACTCTGTATTTATAAATATGTTTATATTTATAAAACTAGGAACATTTATATATACACACATATTGAACAATAACAATTAAAGAAAAAGAAGCCATGAAATAGGAAGATGGCAGGGGTGGGGAGTATATGGGGAGGGCTGGAAAAGGGAAGGGGAGAAATGATGTAATAATAATATCAAAAATAAAATATATAATAAAGAAATAAGCCACAAAGGAAAATGTTCCAGGGTCATCTTTATCTGTATTCCACTTAAGTGTTCAAATCATGAATTTAATTTAAATAGAAAAGCAGATGATGGGGTCAGGAACACAATGAAGCACATTAATAGGAAATGTGTATGACAAAGATACACAGTAATCTTTGAAACTTTCACAAACTAGAAACTAGTGAGAAGGATAAGTTCTGTTGAAACTTGGGGCTACGAAGGGAGAATCTAAGTCAGCATTATTACAGTTTATCATTAAGTCAATGACATATTATACATGACTATTATCATAAATTGTGCTTCATATTTTCCAATCCTTGAGTTGATTTTGTGCAATAGAGGGTAATCATCAAGAAACAAGAGCCCTAAGTATCTAACTCTCAAAATGCAGACAATTGTAGGAGTCACAAACCACAAGTTCTTACAAAAAAAGCCACTGTATGAATGATCTACTTATTTATGTTTTTGCTTCTATATAATATTGATAAGTCCTTTATGAACTTAGCTATATATTTCATAGCATAGTTTGATACTGCCAAAATCTGAAGTTCTCAGAGCATGTGCTTTCTGATTGCCCTACCACAAACATACAAAATGAGTAGCTGAAAGGATAGTAATAAAATTAAAGGACTAAAGGAATAATCTTGAGACTGCAAGAATATATGGATGTGCTGAATTATTTTGTGAAACATAAAAGTTATATTGTAGAAATTATTTCTTCTCATTTTTGTTGACAATATGAAACACAAACTTTGGGGTTTGATTAAGCATGATAGCATATTAACTAACAGAGAAGTTGGTGGTAGATCTAATAATTATTCAATTTTCTTCACTAAATCTCCAAAGGGCTCAGATTATCCTTACTTAGTACCTTCTGAGATATCTTTCAGCAGTGAAACTGACTCTTTAGATACCTTATTTTATACATTTTATGTATTTCTAGGAATGCTATCTAGTCCATGAACCAGGTGAGGAAAAACTATTATAAGATGCCACACACTTCAATGGTTCACAGCAGATCTCAATAAATCTGCTACTTGCAATGTCAGTGTCAGAATGCATTTGCTTAGTAAAATATCCAGAATATTGGTTGGGTAACATTAAATTACAGAGCTGTTTTTTAATTTAAAATCTTTGAGTCTCAATTATATCCCCTAAATTACTGGGTTAAGTACCCTAATCGAAGTTATAAATCTTATTTTAGATTTTGACTTCACCAAGAAGCATACCCTCTGAAATCTGTAAGTCTATGATTTTCCACTGATGTCAATAAGCAATATAGCAAAAACACTAAGCATAGAGTTCTTCACACATCCTCATGACTGAGTTGAAATTTTTGTTCTACAAATACCTAAGTTTGTAAGCATACAATTTATGAGGACCAGATAAGAAGTTTACAGGATTTTTCCAATCAGTACTTCTTGCTATTCAATTTTGTGGATAAATCCTCTTAACAGAGATATCCTTTGTATATTAGCAATTTTATGAAAGACTTAGTAGTAAAAGATTTCTGCTTTAAAAATATTTACATACCAATAAAATACTGAATCCTCACCTAGCTCCTACAAGGAGATGTATGGATGTGGATGCCGTGAGATATAAATCATCATGAAGAACTCTTAAAGTGAAGAATACAGATAGCATAGCAATTGTTCTCTTCATGTTAATTCTCCTTAAGAAGAATTTGAATTGAACAGTTTTTTTTCATATCTTAGCTGCTACTTGTGAGGTTAACAATAAAATTCCCTCAATGCTGCTAAAATAATCTCAGTAGAATAGCCATTCTCCAGAGAGCATGCAAAGAATTAAGAAGTCTCTACAAGGAAACTATTATAAAAATTGTTTTCATATGCCTTCTTTCTTTTGAAAAATCAAAGCATTTCAACTTAATAAAATACATATTCCATTGAGATTCTTATAGTGGTTTAGATGTAACTAACTTTCCAATTAAATTTATTTTAGTATAAAACAACTGACAAGAGCTGAGGGATTATGGGGAAAAGAGAACCATCATTCACACTGATAAGATTGCAAACTTATCTAGTCTTTGTATAACTCTTCACATAGTGTTTAAAATGAAAATGTTCCATAAGGGATTTTAATACTCTCTCTGAAAGCCAAAGACCAATTAAAAAAAAACAACACCAATAAGAAGTTTTCATTTGAGTTGTTAGTCACAGTTTTCAAAACATATTTTAAAACAGTTTCCAAAACCCTACAAGATATTGATGCTGCCCTTCTTGTGCCCTAAAAGTAGACAGTAAGCCCCTACCACTGTAAACACCATACCTGAGCTAGGACAGTCCTGAAAGCCTCCTTCCTGAGAGTAGGCTTTCATTACCAAAAGGAGCCATGTAAGCTTCAAAATGAGGGAAGCAAATAAAAGTCCTACCTGGCTATGATGCTTGTGAACCAGAACATAGAACAACATGGATTAAAAACCCTAATCACACAGTAGTAGCATACATATCTTAGCAATGCCCAACATTTCTCTAATTGGACTTAAGACATACTCAACAATAAGGAAAGCATGCTTGATACTGGAAACCTAGCTAAATACCCAGGATTAATAAAGTTGTAGGAAAAACCTACAACTACCACTTTACTGAACCATTATAATCCCTAATTAAACTCTAAATATTTGTCAGTATGAACACAGATGAGTGTAGCCTTCAACTGTCATCAAGGAAACTTCTCTTTATAACAGACAGAGACCATTACAGAAAACCACAATGAATAAACATGCTCAGTGGTTGTTTCCTTGTACATGTTCCTGTGGAGTTCACTATCTCTGGTCTGCTCTGGCCCAGGTCACTGGCTTAGTCCTGGTCTGCCAATGTCCCTGGACTGGATCTGCTCCTGGTCACATGGATCATGCTTTCGCAAGCACACTCTGGCCTAGGTAGCTAATTAGAGTCAGCAGCTCCCACTATTCAGATCCTGAGCATATGAAACCAGTCCAAATGAAACCATCAATCTTGTTTCATTTATTTCCTCAAAATCCCCTTATAGATCTCTGAAGCATTAACTGTCTCTTTTGAAGCTCTAAAATACATTCATGTATCTGATACTGACCTTTCACAGCTGTTAGAAATGTTATAAATATCAGTTTCTAAAAATAACTTTAGTGATATGACTGCTTTCCTCCAAGGCAATAAAACTGATCTTTGTAGCTTTGCTTCCATATTATAATAAGATACTTAATTTCTACACACTTTTAAAGCCCAACAAAGAGGCACATTAAATATACAGCAGTTAAGACTTAGACTAAATCCAAGAGGTCATGGTAGTAAACTGAAGTCAGTAACACCACAGTTCATGATTTAGTGAATGACATATTATACATGTTTATGAACATGAGATGTGATTCACATGTTTGAACCTTTTGTTGATTATCTATAAGAGAAAATGCTAATAATTTCTGAAATAATAATGCTTATTTAAATAATTATCTATCATTTATCTCAGTTCATTTCCTGACAACTAATCTAAATATTAGTCATGAAAAGACATAAACATAATGTTATTAAATTTAATTAAATGTGACTCTGTAGATTATTTTTGGTAAGATGGCCATTTTAATATGTTAATCCTACTTATTCATTGAGAATGAGCAATCTTTCCATCTTCTGATATCTTCTCTTCTCCAATTTCTTTCTTTAAAGCTTGAAGTTCTCATCATGTAGGTCTTTCACTTGTTTGGTTAAAGTAACCCTAAGATATTTTTTACTATTTGCAGCTAGTGTGAAGAGTGCTGTTTCTCTATTTTTTTTCTTAGTCCATTTATCATTTGTATATTATAGGGCTACTAATTTTTTTCAAATTAATCTCATATCTAGACACATCACTGAAGGTGTTTATCAGCTGTAGAAATTCCCTGGTAAAAAATTTGAGGTTGCTCGTGTATGCTATCATACTATCTAAAAAGAATGATATCACTTTGACTTCTTCCTTTAAAATTTGTATCCCCTTAATCTCTTTTTGTTGTCTTATCACTCTAGTTAGAACTTGGAGTATTATTATGCATAGATATATACAGAGTGAGCAACCTTATCTTGTTCCTGTTTTTAGTGGAATCGCTTTAAGTTTCTCTCATTTTAACTTAATGTTGACTGTCGGTTTGCTATATGTTGCTTTTATTATATTCAGTGATGTACCTTGTATCTCTGATCTCTCCAAGTCTTTTATCCTTAAGGGGTGTTTGATGGAGTGGAAATTTGGGGTCAGGAAGAAATTGTGTTTGAGGGAAACTCCCATGAATCTACAAGGATGATCCCAGGTAAGACTTTAAGCGATAGTAAATAGGTACGCTGAAGTGGCCATCTCCTATGATCAATTGGTGACTACTCCAATTGTCTTCAGAGAGCCTTCATCAAATGACTAATCGAAATAGATGCAGATGTCTATAGTCAAGCAATGTGCCAAAATCAGGTAATACTGTTGAAGAGAGGGAGGGAGGATTTTATGAGCCAACAGGCATCAAGGTCATCACAAGGGAACCCATAGAAACAAACAACCTGGGGTCATAGGAACTTACAGACTCTGAACCAATAGTTAGGGAGCCTATCTAGGCCCTCTAGATATGTGAGACATTTGTGTAGCTTGATCTACTTGTGAGATGCATAGTGGTGGGACCAGGGTCTGTCTCTAATGCTTTGACTGGATCCAGAAGCCTATTCCTCACACTGGGTTGCCTTGCCCAGCCTTGAAACAAGGAGAGCAGCTTAGTCCTTACTCAAATTGATATTCTATGATTTGTTGACATTCATGGGAGGCCTGCCCCTTTCTGAAACAGAGGAGGAGTGGATTATTAGGAGGCAAAAGAAGCAGGGGAAGAAATGGGAGAGAAGAGAGAGAGGAAAATACAGTCAGGATATAAAGTAAATAAATAAACTTAATTAATAAAATTAAACACAAAAATTTACTTTAAACTTTTGAAAACACTCATACTGCCTGTTTGGAACTTTGCATATTTTTACACCTGACTCTAGTTCTTTTCTATTCTCTCTTTTTTCTTTCAACTTTGGAATTATATGTAATTATATCATTTCTTCTTTTCCTTTCTCCCTCCAAACCTTCCTACATACCGTTCCTTGCTCTTATTCAAATTCATGACCTTTTTTCTTCATTAATCGATATTAATGGGGAAGATCATTTCACCCACTCTCATCATACCTTATCTGCCTATACTTGCCTGTAATTTTTCTATAATTCTTTATTTGTCTACATTGGCCTCATGGTCTTTCCTTCATCTCCTTTAGAATGTCTGTTGTTGCTGTCCTTGCTTGGTTCATGTTTTGGCAGCAATGTTGGTGAGACTTTGTGGGTATAGCTTCTGACATAACTTGGAGACAGTTTCATAGAACACTCCCTGATATTCTACCTCTTACACTCTTTTGTACCTCTTTTCCACATGGTCCCTGAGCCTTAGGTGCAGATATGTTTTATAGATTTATTGGCTGGGCACTGAGCCAGTGACCTGAGCCAGAGCAGACCTGAGACAGTGAACTCCACAGGAACATGTACAGGGGAACAACCACTGAGTAAGTGAGACAGAGACAGAGACAGAGACCGTTGAGGGTCCAAATATGAATCTGGGACCTTCAAGGGAGTAGGCCTGAGCCAGGACCTCTTTGGGTCTGGGCATTGGTCTGAGACATCAAAAGGAATAGGCAGGAACCAGAAACTTCTGTGAATCTGAGAGTGAGTCTTGGGACCTCAGAGGGAGGAAACCTGAGTCAGATCTTCTGCTAGTCTGGGCACACTGGTGCCTGGGAACTCCAAGGGAGAAGATTAGAGCCAGAGTTCTTTACCGAACCAGCACCAAGACAGGAACCTCTGCAGGAGTGGATCCAGAACAGGGACATTTACAGGAACAGGTCTGAGCCAACAACCTAGACTAGAGAAGGCCCAAGACAGAAAACCTCAAGAAATTGGAGCAAAGCCTGGGAGCACTGAGTGACCTCCAAGAACACAGAGTGACAAAAGGGGTAGCTAGAACTGTGACACTGACTGTTCCACAAAGAAAAAAACATCTGAACCTTGGAGTCACTGGCACCTAGAAGATTAATCAACAAAATCTCAGACAGCCCCAACCACACCTATTAGAGGAAAAGATGAGTAGGAAATGTAAGAACACATCCAACACCACAAAGAACAACATGACAGCAGTAAAACCTAAAAACCCTATAATAGCAAGACTTGAACAACCAAATATAGATTAAACAGAAGAAAATAACCTAAGAATAACTTCAAGAGAATGTTTGAAACTATTAAAGAAGATATGAGAAATTCCCTCAAACAAATGGAGGAAAAGACAAACAAAAAAATAGAAGACATTAGCAAATCCTTTAAAGAAAACCAAGAAAAAGCAATCAAACATATAAAAGAAACTATTCAAGACTTGAAAAATGAAATCGAGACAATAAGGAAAACATGATTTGAGGGAATTATAGACACAGAAATCATGAGAAAATGATCAGTAACCACAAACGCAAGCATGAACAGCAGAATACAAGAGATGGAAGAGAGAATCTCAAGCATTGAAGATACATTAGAGGAAAGAGACTCATCAAAGAAAACATTAAATCTAACAAAGCTTAACATAAAATATCCATGAAATATGGTACACCATGAAAAGACCAAACTTAAGAATAATAGGTATAGAAGAAAGAGAAGTTCAACTCAAAAGCACAGAAAATATATTTAACAAAATCATAGAAGAAAACTTTCCTTACATAAAGAAAGATATGCCTATGAAAATAAAGAAGTTTACAGAATACCAAATAGACTGGTTCAAAAAAGTCCCCTCATACATAATAATCAAAACACTAAACATACAGAGTAAAGAAAGAATATTAAGAACTGCAAAGAAAAAAGGCCAAGTTACATATAAAGGCAGATCTATCAGAATTACACCTAAATTTTTAATGAAGACAAAGAAAGCCAGAATGTCATGGTCAAGCTTTATGCAGATATTAAGAGACCACAGATGCCAGCCCAGACTACTATACTCAGAAAAACTTTTAATCACCATAGAAGGAAAAAAGTAAGATATGCCATGACAAAACCAGATTTAACCAAAAACATAGCCACAAACCCAGCTCTACACAAAATACTAGAAGAAAAGCTCCAACCAAAGGAAGTTGGCTATATCAACAAAAACACAGACAATTGATGGTCTCATAGCAGTAAATCACAAAGAAGAGAAAAATGCACAAATCAACATCACCAACAATGAAAACTAAATTAACAGGAGATAGCAATCACTGGTCATTAATATCCATTAATATAAATGGACTCAGCACACCTATACAAATGCACAGGTTAACAGATTGGATATGAAAACAGAATCCATCCTTTCTGCGTACAAGAAATACTTCAGCCTCAAAGACAAACATTGTCTCAGAGTAAAAGTTTGGGGAAAAATATTCCAATCAAATTGGCTTAAGAAACAAGCTGGTGTTATCCTAATATCTAACAAAACAGACTTAGAATTAAAATCAATCAAAAAAACAAAGAAGGACATTTCATATTAGTCACAGGAAAAATCCATCAAAAAATCTCAATAATGAACATCTATGCCCCAAATACAAAGGCACAGTCATATGTAAAAGAAACACTTCTAAAGTGTAAATTGTACATTAAACCCCACACACTAATAGTAGGAGATATTAACAATCCCCTCTCACCGTTGGACAGGACATTCCAACAAAAAAATAACAGAAAATGAGGGAACTAACAGATGTTATGACTCAAATGGACTTAACAGACATCTATAGAATATCCGTCCCAACAGAAAAGAATACTTTCTTCTCAGCACCTCATGGAACCTTTTCAAAAACTGACCACATACTCAGTAACAAAACAAACATCAACAAATACAAACAAATTGGAATAACCCCATGTATCTTATCAGATCACCATGATTTAAAACTAGAAGCCAACAGCAATACTAATTTCACAAAAAATTAAAAAAGCCCACAAACACATGAAAATTAAACAATGCTCACCCGAATCATCAATGGATCAAGGAAGAAATAAAGGTAGAAATTAAAGACTTCCTAAAATTAAATGAAAATGACCACACAACATTCCCAAATTTATGGGACACAATGAAAGGAGTGTTAACAGGAAAGTTCGTAGCACTAAATGCCTACATAAAAAAGCTGGAAAAATCATACACTAGTAAATTAACAGAAAATTTGAAAACTTTAGAACAAAAACGCAAACTCAGCCAAGAGAAGTAGATGGCAGAAAATAATCAACTTGAGAGCTGAAATCAACAAAATAGGAACAAAAAAATACAGAGAATCAATGATACAAAGAATTGGCTCTTCAAGAAAATTAACAAAATAAACAAAACTTCTTCCAAACTAACAAAAAGGCAGAGAGAGAATATCCAAATTAACAAAATCAGAAATGAAAAGGGGCACATAATAACAAACATGGAGGAAATACAGAGACTCATCAGGTCATATTTTGAAAACTGTACTCCACAAAATTGAAAAGCTTAAAGAAAATGGACAACTTTCTGGATAAA
>LOEQ01010002.1:13772-28464 GCA_001685075.1 Bramus lutescens | reverse complement strand
CTATAACTGCTGAAGAAATAGAAACAGTCATCAAAAGTCTCCCAACCAAAATAAAGCCCAGGACCCGATGGTTTCAGCTCAGAATTCTACAAAGAAGATCTATACCAATACTCCACAATTTATTCCGAACAATAGAAACAGAAGGAACATTGCCAAACTCTTTTTATGAGGGTACAATTACCCTGATACCCAAAGCACATAATGGTATTACTAAGAAAGAGAATTACAGACAAATCTCACTCATTGATGCAAAAATACTATATAAAATTCAGGCAAATTGAATCTAAGAATATATCAGAACCATCATCCACCATGATTAAGTCAGCTTCATCCCAGAGATGCAGGGATGGTTCAACATATGAAAATCTGTCAATGTAAACCACCATATAACCAAACTGAAAAATAAAAACAACATGATCATCTTATTAGATGCTGAAAAAGCTTTTGATAAAATATAACATCCCTTCATGATGCAGATTTTGGAGAGAGCAGTGATATAAGGAACATACCTAAACACAATAAAGGCAATATACAGCAACATCAAACTAAATGGTGAGAAACTCCCAGCAATCCCATTGAAATAAGGAACAATACAAGGTTGTCCACTCTCTCCATATTTATGCAATATAGTTCTTGAGGTCCTAGCTAGAGCAATAAGACACCAAAAGGAGATCAAGGGGATGCAAATTGGAAAAGAAGTCAAATTCTCCTTATTTGCTGGTATGATAGTTTACATAAGCAACCCCAAAAATTCTAACAAGGAACTTCTATAATTCATAAACACTTTCAGTAATGTAGCAAGATGCAAGATTAACTCAAAAAATTAGTATCCTTCCTACACAGATAATAAAAGGGCTAAGAAAGAAGTCAGAGAAACCTCACTCTTCACAATAGCCACAAATAGCATAAGATACCTTGGAATAACTCTAACCAAACAAATGGAAGAGTTGTATGACAAGAAATTAAAATCTTTGAAGAAAGAAATTGAAGAAGACATCAGAAAGTGGAAATACCTCCCATGCTCTTGGGTAGGTAGACCTAACATAGTAAAAATAGCAGTCTTACCAAAAGCAATCTACATATTCAATGTAATGCCCATCAATACCCCAGCAAAATTCATCACAGACCTCGAAAGAACAGTACTCAACTTCGTATGAAAAAGCAAAAAAACAGGGATAGCCAAAACAATCCTGTACAATAAAAGAACTTCTGGTGGCATCACAATCTCTGATTTAAAGTCTATTACAAAGCTACAGTACTTAAGCTTGGTATTGGCATAAAAACAGACAGGAGGATCAATGGAACCAAATCAAAGACCTGGATATTGATCCACACACCTTCAAATACCTGATTTTTAAGAAAGAAGCAAAAAATAAAACAAATCAAAAAAAGAAAGCCTATTTAACAAATGGTGCTGGCATAACTAGATAGCAACATGTAGAAGAATTAAAATAGACCCATATCTATCACCATGTACAAAACTCAAGTCCAAATGGATCAAAGACCTCAACATAAAGCCAGACACACTGAACCTTATAGAAGAGAAAGTGAGAAGTACACTTGAACACATTGGTACAGGAGACCACTTCCTAAATATAACCCCAGTAGCACAAACTCTGAGAGAAACAATTAATAAATGGGACCTCCTGGAACTGAAAAACTTCTGTAAAGCCAAGGAAATTATCAACAAGACAAAATGGCAGCCTTAAGAATGAGAAACAGATCTTCACTAACCCCACATCAGACAGAGGTCTGATCTCCAAAACATACAAAAAATCTCAAGAAATTGCTCATTGAAAGTGTAAATAATCCAATAAAAAAGGAGTACAGACCTAAACAGATAACTCACAACAGAGGAATCTAAAATGGCTGAAAGACACTTAAGGAAATGTTCAACATCCTTAGTCATTAGAGAAATGCAAATCAAAACAACTCTAAGATTCTATCTTACACTTGTAAGAATGGCCAAGATCAAAAACATTGTTGATTACTTATGCTGGAGAGGTTGTGGGGTAAAGGGAACACTCCCGCATTCCTGGTGGGAATGCAAATTGGTACAGCACCTTGGATGTCAGTGTGGCAATTTCTCTGAAAATTAGGAAACAACCTTCCTCAAGACTCAGGAATACCACTTTGGGTATATATCCAAAAGATGCTCAGTTGTGCCACAAGGACATGTGCTCAACTACGTTCATAGCAACATTGTTTGTCATAGCCAGAACCTGGAAACAATCTAAATGCCCTTCCACTGAAGAATGAATAAGGAAAATGTGATACATTTACACAATGGAATAATACACAGCAAAAAAAGTGACATCTTGAATTTTGCAGGCAAATGGATGGAGCTTGAAAACATCATCTTGAGTGAGGCAACCCAGACCTGGTGCGGGAGAATTATCTGTATTCTGTCAATCATTCTGTCAATCATGTATTTTATTATAACACTGATTGGCCAGGCAGGAAGTATAGGCGGGTCAACCAGACAGGAAGTAGANAGCTAATAAGAAGACTGAGATAATGGGCCAATCAGTTTTATAACTTATGGAGATCTCTGTGTGATTTCCTTTGGGGCTTGCCAGCTATGGGGTACTGGGCAGGACAGAAACCCCAACAAGCCAGCCCTCATGTTACACAGACCTAGAAAGACAATTATCACATGTACTCACTCATATGTAGTTTTTAAACATAAAGCAAATAAAACCAGCCCACAAATCACAATCCCAGAGAACCTAGACAACAATGAGGGCCCTAAGAAAGACATACATAATTCTAAAATACATGGGTAGTAGAAAAAGACAAGATCTCCTGAGTAAATTGGGAGCATGGGGACCTTGAGAGAGGGTTAAAGGGGTCGGTTTGGCAGGGAGGGGAGCAGCAAAAATTGTAGAGCTCAACAAAAATCAATTAAAAAAAGAAATTGGAAAATAAAGAGTATATGGTCCAGGAAAATTTATTGGTATTAGTAATGATTAAAAGTATAAAGGAATGTTTACAATTCTGATGAGCAAGTCCAACTTGAACAGTCTTACCTCACCACTTAATTAAAGAGTAATACCTAAAGAAAATACAAAAGAAATTATTAATGTTGTAGAAAAGATATGTTTCAAAGTATAACTGAGCAGAACATGTTAATTAAGTCTGTCCTGTGGGGTAAATTAATAACTGTCTTCCTAGAAACACAACAGAACTACTGTATCAGTCTCCTCATTAACATGAGCACATAGAGAACATTTCACTTATTCACTTACCTTTTGTACAATGCATTAAGGGATGCTGCATTCAGTTTCAGTGGTTTAATGCAACCAATAATGGCACCACACAAATAGACTTGCAGTGGTCATATTCTGTTACATTCAAAAGCTGTAAAGTGTCTGAGGTCATCTGTTTCTAGGGAATGTTTCTCCAGTTTAACTTGAGTTTTCAGTGAGCTGTGGGTTTACATGCATGTGTTGAAGGACATTGGTTTTTAGTTCACAGATACAGGCTAGTCACTGGATAACAAGGAACAAGGCACATGTCCTTATCCAGTGGAGGGTCTCTGGTGGTTTTGTTACCTGTTGGAAAAGAGTTTTAGAACAAAAAGTTCATCAGTTCTTTACAATACGGGTCACATTTAGGTTTGCAAGAACTATATAACTTGGAGTTTTCAATAACAAGAATATTAGATAAACAATATTAATTGTATTAAGAGTCCATTAATAACTTACAAGTGGTCAGAATAAGGAAAAGATACATCACGTTAGATCATAAGATTTCTTTGTTTTCAGCTAAATTTACTCATTTCAAATTCAGAATGATTTTTTAAATGACTATTTCTCAGATGATTTGAAAACAAAATAATACCAAGTCAGTTCAATGATATCACCCTGTTGGTTTCTGAAGCAAACATAGGTTATAAAACCATGCTTTAAGTAGTTTGAAATTTTATACATGGCTCTCTGAAAGGAGAAAAATGTCTTACTAGTGTTTGGTTTATGATGAGATCATTAGGATTTCAGAAGGTTAAAACCCTTATCCACCAAAAAACACACACTGTTGATTATATGTATATAGATATCACTCATGTAAGATGTTATTGAAAGAATTGCAGATGATCAAATGGTCCTACTGGAGAAAGAGTTGCCCAGGGGTTCCTTTGATAATATTTTTGACAATCTGTTCTGAAGAAGTCAGATACTGGCCATGAAGGAACTAACACCCTACCAATATAGTTTATTATCTGTATCAATTTATCTTAACAATGAGGAGTTATAAATGCAAGGTTTTCACAAAGATTATTTTAAGTCCTTTGAAAGTATCTACTTTGAACTTATTGTTGTCACTCTGCCTTGGTTCTTCCTCTTGGAATGAAATATTTTACAATATATTCTGTAACATTTATCAGGAAAAAATATGTATCAGGTGACCACAGTTGAGAGACTGTCAATTTGAGAATTTTAAAGAGACTATGAATATTTCAAAGATTTTGGACAACTTTTTCTTCAAAATACTTTTTATATTTTTCATTTATTGAAGATAGATCTGTTTCTCATAGGTTATATCCTAATTGTAGTTTTCCTTCCATCTACTCCTCCCAGATCCTCCTCACCTTCCCTTCCATATACATCCACTCCCTTTTGGCCTCTCAATGAAACAGAACAGATCTATATATGTCTTTCTTAGGGTCCTCATTGTTGTCTAGGTTCTCTGGGATTGTGATTTGTGGGCTGGTTTTCTTTGCTTTATGTTTAAAAACCACATATGAGTGAGGGCATGTGAAAATTGTCTTCCTGTGTCTGAGTTATCTCACTCAAAATGAATTTTCATGACCCACATGTATATGAAAATATTATAACATCTAAAAATTATAAAGTTGCCTTAAATTTTACTGAAATTTAGAAAATTATGGCTGCATTTTTTCAGTGCAAAGTGATGTCTAGATACATGAATGCTGTGTATCATGGTTATCTATCTATCTAATTATCTCACTGAAACCTTCAGTTAAAATGATTCCTCAGTCTCTCAACTCTCCAGGATCTGGTAACTACATGGCTACTCTTCTGTATGTCCACTGTTATAGATTCTGCTTTTAAATGAGAATAAGGCCTTCTGGCCCTATCCAATTTCATTTGGCATTTCTTCCAGATTCATCCGTGGTTATTCAAATTACAGAATTTCCAACTCTTTAATAGTGACCTATTCACCTCATTTAGCTTGTCAGTCTACCCATTGATGAGCAGGCAGGGTACTTCAATACATTGGTTATTCAAAAGACACTGCAGTGGACAGAACAGTGAATACATTTCTTCAAGGTGCTGATTTAGTTGATCTACTTGTTTCGGGAGCTGATTTCATACTTTTTTCATAGAAACTTGCATATTTTGCATCTAATATATTGATCAAATAAATATTCTTAACCTTAATTTCCCCAGTAACAAAGTAAAGTTACTAATATGTGCCTACTATATTTCCAGAGGAGGGGAAATGGGAGAAAGGAAGTGAAGCATTTCTCACTGTTGACATAATAAACACACACTTAAGGATGGCTTGAATTGTATTGGTACCCATTTTACTTATTCATAACTGAAGCTGCTCATCTCTTATACAAGAGAATAGAGTTGAAGAGAGAAAAAATGAGACATGCTTTATTCACTGGAAAATTAATTTAACTCTATACACAAAACAACCATTTTCATGTAGTTAATTCCATCTTTAAGTTGACATGGTAGAAACAAAGTTATTTAGATGGAGGAAATTAAGGAAAAATACTAGCAGAGGTAGGTCATTTTAAAGAAAGCACTATAATTTTTAACCATAATTATAACATTTCACATCTGAGAGAATCAAACACAACATTAAGCCACATACATTTGCTTCCTAAATACAACTTTGAAGTCTGATCAGGTTAACACTATGTCATCATCTCAGGTGTTTACAACTTACCTTTTACAACATTGCACTCAATTATTTTTTTTTCAATATTCTCTATTTTATGTTCTAGTTGCTCTAGCAGAGTACCATAGACTATTAACTTCAGAGAGAAAGGACTGTTGAAATTTCTTTGGACCACCAGCACCTAATAATCACATAAAGACTTCTTATTAAGTATGAAAACTTGGCTTTCCCTTAGGCTTGTTCCCGCATAGCTCCTATTTGTTAAGTTAACTTGTTTATATTAATCCATGTTCTGCGAGGTAGCTTATTTCCTCTTCTCCATATTATATGTTCAATTTCCTCTGTATCATGCTGGTGAATCCCCACCACAGATTCTTCCCCTGGGTTCTTTGCTCTCCCTGTAAGACCCAGCTATCCTTTCTTGCCTGGTTATCAGCCATTCAGCTCTTTGTTAGAACAATCAGGAGCTGCTTTAAGAAGGTGAGGTAAAACATTGAGGTACTTCATAGTTTATAAAAATATTATCCCACGGCATTTCTGCCTTTTGTCTAAATAAAAAGGAAAGATTTCAATGTTATCATAGTAAAAATATGTAAAATACAATCAATTATCAAGTAAGAGTTGCATTCCCAATGTCCAGTCCATTTGTATTTGGCAAATTCAGAGAAAGGACTCTATTATATATCCTATCTTGGTGATTCCAACCTTATATAACTAAATCATTTTTTAATCATAACTTGTTACCTACCTAAAAATAATCCTTTTAGAAGTTAAAATATTTTCTTTGATAAACAACTTAAACTTTTATAATTATCAACCCTATAAACTTTACATCTCTTTGTAAGTATTTTTTTCTTAATTTGGTTACAAAGAAAACTAAAACTGTTGATAATTCAGTCTTTACCCCTATTAGAAACCAGAGAGGGATAAAATATTACTTGAGTAAACAGGAAGTACAGATAAAGCAGCTCCCAAACCTATATAAATAGCAGAGATATCTGGTTGCCTAGAAAGTCACCTTAAGTTCCTCTGCAACATTGTGGCATCCATTTTCAGTCTATAAACTAAAATATCTAATAGGCTTTTCTTCACAGCATAAATTTTGAAAAACTGGCCTACCTTATTTTGGCAAAGTTTAACAGTTGATTACCTTTGTTACCTCTTATCCAATTTGGAGAGCATATGGTCTGAAGCTGAGGCAAGGGCCGTTTCTTTTCCAGTGGCTATCTTTGCCACATTGAAAGCATGCTCCATATGGAGGGTATCCAATGCCCAAAATCTTAGACATATTTCACTGTCATGAAAAGATTTTATTATCAAAACATATTAAATGTCATATTCTATAGATCCCTAAGGTGTTTGAAGATAATCTATGTATCTGAAATATATCTCTGTTAAACCTTGAAAACAAATCTAACATGAATACAACTTTGATTGTTATAGATAACAAATTACTAACCTGCATTTCTTAATTATCCTAAATAGTTTGTAATAATAGCTTTTAAGGAGTAGAACCTTGTATTGCATTCTAAATTAGCTTAATAAGTACAATATCCTCAACAAAGTAGACAGATAGATGATAGATAGATAGATAGATAGATAGATAGATAGATAGATAGATAGAATGGTATAACAAAAATAACCTTAAATTGTATCTATATACAAAATTAAACACCAAATGTAAAATATCTGAGACTAGTAGCTGATTTTTTAGTTTACAAGTAGATTAAATAATCTACCCTTTTATTCCATCATTCCTATATCCCTATGCCATTTTTTCACTAGATAGAAGGGAAGGATATAAATCCCTTAATCTAACCTTCATTGTTTAGTTTCTACCCTGACTATGACCAATAACAACTTGCACCTACCCCCCACACCAATAACAAATGTTCACCACCTACTTAATGCCCAAAAGCCACCCACTGCAGCTTTGGGAAATGTGGATACCATGTTCTTAAAATTATTTCCTGCAGTCCGGAGGCAATTGCATCTTTTGGGAGCTCTGAGAAAACTGGAATAATATTAAAGTCAAGGGAGAGCTAACTGTCTCATTTGTTGTCTGATCTGTGTGTGATGGGAAATGTAGGGCTTAACTGAAATCCTGGCTGAAGTAGTGTGTGAGACTGTATCATGTTGTCTAGCCACTTTGAAGTTGTTCTAGATGCAGATTATTGAGGAAACTGCAACAGATGTATTCTGAGAGGATGGATAACCTGGCTACTTCTCCTCACTGATGTCTGGCCCTTTTTTTTTTTCAAAAAATGCACAAACTTTTAAAGGTAACATACATATCTACATTAATACAAGCATGGAGTGTGTGGTATGCACAAATCAGCTAAAGATGATTTTCTGTTCTGTGACTGAACTGGCAAAAGACATCTCTCAACTTTATAAAGCAATTTGGACTATATAACCAAATTGTAATATAAATCGCTATTCATGTCATTGGAAAGAATGATATTCAGTAAGCCATAAGGACTTTGTAGCCAACAAGATGAATCATGTCTCATCCAGTCTTAGAGTTGTTCCCATATACAGGCATCAGTATATATGTCACCTGTCTTGTGTTTTTTTCTTGGTTCCTTACTTTATATCTGCAGCCAAGTTAGAAAGTCAGTACATCTAAAACACCAGAAGACTCTTAATGAAATACATGTTTTATTATCAGTAAGTTGCAATGCTTTTGTTTTCAATAAAAATGGAAAGGAATAATTTATACATTATAACAATATTACTTCTTTGTTTCAGAAAAAATCCCTTAGTACATCCATATACTTTACTGTCTCAAGATTATTCTTTGCAGGCTTATTCTTTTTGTTAACTCTCAGTTTTCCATAGTAGGGTTGGGTAATTAGAAAACACAAGCTTTGAGAAAATCAGCTTCTGGTAGTCACAAACTGAGGTGTGGGATATTTACCTAAATACACAAAGAATTTATCAATATAATATAGAGGCAAAAACATAGGTGTGTATCAGCAATACAAGAAATTGAATAGTTGAAACATATTTAATGCTCATAATCATGCATAATGTGTCATTGACTAAATGTTTAACTGACAAAGTTGACTTGGATTCACTTTCCTAAGCCCAAGTTTTGCAGAATCTCTCCTTCTTACTATTTTCCAGTTTGCAAGCATATTTTGAGAATTTATTTCACTTTATATATCTTTGTCATAGATATTTTGCATTAATTGGCATTATTATGTTCTCCTCAACTGATTTTCTCTTTAAACAAAATTTGCAATTTTTTTAATTTGCAATTTGAACACTTAAGTAGAATCCTAATAATGACACTGCTAATTTTATCTTATTGTGACTGTTTTTCAATATAATTTTTATTTTTGAGATTCTTATATGATTACATAATTCCCTCATCTCTACCCATCTCTTCCCATATACTCTCTACCACTGCTCTCTTTCAAATTGATGCCTTCTTTTTATTTAATTGTTTTGATGCACATATATGTGTATATATACATACAAACATGTATGTATTCCTAGTTCCATCAAAACAACCCTTTCAATCTGTATAATGTTATTTGTATATGTGTTCAGGGATGAACAATTAATTTCAGGTGACCAATTGGTATGTTCTTCCCCATAGAAGACTTTTTCCTTATTTTTATGAACTTATTTGTTGCAGAATTGTGGCTTCTTTTATAATGTTATATTGTAACTTTGATAACTCCCTTTGTACTACTACAGGAACAACTGTACAGTTGTCACAATCTCCTTAGAACCATGTGTAATCAAACTGTTAAAAGGAATTATCAGCTGCATGCTCTTTGGAGTTGGAAAGAGTATATACAGTACTTGTATTGATCTGTAATATGCAGCAAATAACGAGTGTGTGTGAACATATATGTTTTCTCTTATAATAGTTATTTTAATATCTTGAGCATATCCCCTGTTATCAATTCTATGTCGTGAGATAAGAATGACAGTGTCATAATATAGAAGATACAAAATAGTTTCCTAAATGAACTAATAGCTTCTCAGTAAAATTTTCTTGAAAAAATGAAAAAAATATTTATTTGAAATGAGTTCAAATTATTATCTTTTTGTTTCTCTTAGATAAAAATTAATGATTAAAAATATATTATTAAAACTGAACTTTCTGTTTTTGTTCTTAAGTGTAAAGAAGGTAAGAAACATTTTAGATATTGATTATGCAGCTTTGTACTTTAATCAATATTGTTTAAATAGCTTAGTGGATAAGCATTAATTATTTTTTATTCTTTCTTGTGTATAGACATTACAACTATCTATGCAACTTGAGTAACTATGATGGTACACTAAGACCTTATTGGTGTCTTTAGGCTATTCCTTAATATTTCTCATAAGAAAACATACCATTAAAATTCACTATCTCAAAATAATTCTAAGGAGCATCATATGTTAGATGTATTTGTAAAATAAGAAATATTTTATACTTATATGGATTTATTAATGAGCATCTGAGGGAGAAAATGTGACTCCGACATAAATTCCACCTTGCTTGAATTTTGGTCATAATTTTTTCATCTAAATCTCTTTACAGTGAGCAGGCTAAGGGGATATAATGGAAGTCAACAGGACGCTGCTGACTGAGTTTGTCCTCAGAGGAATTACAGATCGTCCAGAACTACAAGTCCCCCTGTTCCTTGTGTTCTTCTCCATCTATGTGATCACCATGGTGGGCAACCTTGGCTTAATCTTTTTCATCTGGAAGAAGGCACATCTTCACACTCCAATGTACTTTTTCCTTGGCAGTTTAGCCTTTGCAGATGCCTGTACTTTATCCTCAGTGACTCCTAGAATGCTTGTCAACATCTTAGACCATGGGAGAATGATTTCTCTATTTGAATGCATGGCCCAATATTATGCTTTTGGATTTAGTGCCACCACAGAATGTTTTCTTCTGGTAATGATGGCTTATGACCGCTATGTTGCCATATGCAATCCTCTCCTTTATCTTGTGGTGATGTCCAAGAGAGTGTGCACTTGCCTGATAGGTGTTTCATATACAATTGATTTTCTGCATCCACTTGTCCATGTAGGATTACTATTTAGATTAACATTCTGCAAGTCCAATATAATAGATCATTTCTACTGTGAGATCTTGCCACTCTATACACTTTCTTGTACTGACCCATCTATTAATGCATTGGTGGTGTTCATTTTTGCTGCTGTCATACAAGCTATTACCTTCATGAGTATCATGGTCTCCTATGCTCATGTTCTCTTTTCCATCCTGAAAACAAAGTCTGAGAGGGGCAGAAGCAAAGCCTTCTCCACCTGCAGTGCCCACCTGCTCTCTGTCTCCTTGTTCTATGGCACTCTCTTCTTCATGTACATGAGCCCTGGGTCTGGAACAACTAAATATAAGGATAAGATGTACTCTCTATTCTACACCATTGTGATTCCTCTGCTGAACCCCTTTATTTACAGTTTAAGAAATAAAGAAGTTTTAGGNTATCTTGTGGTGATGTCCAAGAGAGTGTGCACTTGCCTGATAGGTGTTTCATATACAATTGATTTTCTGCATCCACTTGTCCATGTAGGATTACTATTTAGATTAACATTCTGCAAGTCCAATATAATAGATCATTTCTACTGTGAGATCTTGCCACTCTATACACTTTCTTGTACTGACCCATCTATTAATGCATTGGTGGTGTTCATTTTTGCTGCTGTCATACAAGCTATTACCTTCATGAGTATCATGGTCTCCTATGCTCATGTTCTCTTTTCCATCCTGAAAACAAAGTCTGAGAGGGGCAGAAGCAAAGCCTTCTCCACCTGCAGTGCCCACCTGCTCTCTGTCTCCTTGTTCTATGGCACTCTCTTCTTCATGTACATGAGCCCTGGGTCTGGAACAACTAAATATAAGGATAAGATGTACTCTCTATTCTACACCATTGTGATTCCTCTGCTGAACCCCTTTATTTACAGTTTAAGAAATAAAGAAGTTTTAGGTGCTCTGAGAAATCTCATAAAGTCATAAATGATTTTCAGAGAAATATTTGGTGTTTATTTTTTTTAAAAATCAAAATTTTTAGTCTTGTATTGTCAAATATAGCAAGCTAATATATTGTTAAATACTGAAATCTTTATGTAAACGTAGTCTGTGTGATTGTCATAGAAATATTCCATATTTCTAAATCACTAATGCATACTTTAAATGTAGGTTTTCATTATTTGTTATTTTAAATCCATGCAGATAAATGAAAATTAACTCAACAAATTAAATCTCCTTTTAACATAAGCAACCTGTGGTGTTTACGGATATACACATTTCAATAGTGGTTTGGATTTATATTCCCTGAAGAAATCCTTTTCTTTGTGTAAATCTTTTCTTTAAAATATGTTTATAGTCTTAAAAATATGTTTATCTACTTTTAATGCATTTCTATTTAATGGTTAAAAGTGGCAAATTTAAGTTGACTTGTAATAATAACAGGAAAACTTATATTCCATATTTTCTCTAGAAAGAGATTTTTGGTTCTAAGTGAAGCTCTTACCTTATGTAGTAACTTCTATCTTTAATTACAGAAATGTTGTGTGTGTGTGTGTGTGTGTGAGAGAGAGAGAGAGAGAGAGAGAGAGAGAGAGAGATGGAGGCCAGAAGAAGGTACCAGTTGTCCTGCTTCCCATTTTCCAACTTAGTGATTTTGAGACATAATCTCTCACCTAACCTTGAGTATAGCTTCTGTCCAGCCAGTCCCAGTGATCTTCTGGTCTTCAGATTCTGCTTTATTTTAGCTACTGGTGACCTTGACTTTTTGGATAGAGGATGCAAACTCGGATTGGTACAACATGCTTGCACAGCCAATATTCCTACTCATTGACCCACCTTCCCAGCTCTCAAATTTCTGTTTATGTGAGATTTAACAAGACTTTTGAAGAGCTCAATATTTCATCCTATTTGTCGAAGTTAACAAATTTTAACATTTAAATAAGTAAATTGTTTAAATTATTTTAACATCACATAATTCTGAGTCATTTTAAAGCTATTTTAACCTTTTTATTTAAAATGCTTTCATAAAATATATATTGCTCATATTCTTTCCCCTCCACCAACTCTTCCCAGATACTCCTCACCTCCTTACCTACCCAAGTTTATGTTTTCCCTCACAAAGCAAAGCAACAATATAAACAACAAAAACCCATAAAAAATATTATTTAGCAAGAATTCTTCAGTAAGAATAATGACTACAAGCAAAATATTCAATACTGCTGAGGCAATGACATTCTGACTAGTGAAGATTTCAAATCAATAGAAAATATTAATTAAGCATTAAGACATTTTAATCATATCCTTGAGGCACACAGATACATTCTATTCATCAGGTTTCAAATAACCCATCCCATAGATGGATAGAGCATACTTTTTTTTCTGCCAGTTATGTGGGATGGCCTTTTGTATATGTGTCACTTTCATTGGTTAATGAATAAAGCTGTTTTGACCAGTGGCTTAGCAGAGATAAGCCAGGCAGGAAATCTGAACAGAGATATATAAAGAGAGTAGGCAGAGTTAAAAAACAATATCCAAATTCCAAAAATTATTGTTTATAAATGTTTGTTTTCATTTAAACGAGGTTGATTATATAAAGTTAATTGTCACAATAAATCTCTTTCTAACAAACAGAGATGGAATATGATACAAAAATGGTATGGACTTTGGTTTATTGATACAAATTTAAGGTCAATTTTGTTATATGCATATTCCTACTCTTCTTTAAGGTTTTATGTTTAAAGATCTCATTTAAAAAGGTAATGTATAATTTAAAATTACAGATTAATAGATAGTCATTTATAATAGTCAACCTTATAATCATGATAGTTAGATGTTCTAGATACAAAGATATATTTCAGTAAGATAATTTTCAACACTTTAAAGACTAACAAAATATGGCATTTAAAAAGCTTTAAGGTCTTAAATATTCTCAACAATGAGACGTCTGCTTCTGGCAGCACCAATTACTTTAGTGAGGGTAGTGATGATTGAAGAAACTCATTATGGAATTTGTCTTCAATGTAACAATGCTAGCCATTTGGGCAAGAAACTGATCTTTCCTGGACTGCTTGACGGTATACTATATAAACTGGACTTGCAGGACCCACAGAAAAATGACTGCTGAAGTTGCCAAAAGAATGTGAGACAGTCATTCATGGTTCCTGTTTCACAGAAGAAACCACCAGACATTCTACAGGATCCAGAAGAAAGCAAATGACAAACTTTGCCAGTGCAAGACAAAAGAGATCTTCAAGTTTCCTGCTCCATTGAATAGTCAGCTAAATATTATGGGCCTATAGACTGATGCCCCAACATTCCAAAATGCTTTGATTGACTATCCAGGCAGTGAGATTTCTCTGCCATTTCTAGAGCTTTGGAAGTTGCTTGCAATGCACTTCCTGTTTACATAGGTAATATTATTTTCTTCTGGAGTCTTTGATGGAGTTGAAAATAGGTAGTTATAGTTATAGTTTTCCTTAGTTATGATAAAAGATAAATTAGATACAAAACTTCAGGCACACAAGATTGAATAGATGATATAGTATTTTCCTTAATTTTCCAAATGCAAATGGATTAAGTATTGTAACTATAATTCTGTCTTGATAACTGTTTTGTAAATATAATTTTACTATGGTAAAGCTAAAGCCTTCCTTTTAATTAAGACAGAAAATGAGAGAAGATGTGGGATGTCCTTCCGTATATGTGCTGCTTTTATTGGTTAATAAGTAAAGCTGCTTTGGCCAATGGCTTAGGAGAGTTAAGTCAGACAGGAAATCTGAACAAAGAGAGAGAGAGAGAGAGAGAGAGAGAGAGAGA
>LOEQ01010001.1:6939-39944 GCA_001685075.1 Bramus lutescens | reverse complement strand
TGTGTGTGTGTGTGTGTGTGTGTGTGTGTGTGTATGTATGTATGTATACACACACAGATATATATATATATGCATAATTTGGACCATTACACAAATATATATTTATATATATTCATCATTGTATATATTATTCATAAAAATTTGATCATGTATTGTATAGTATGATATCTATAAATAATAAAAATATATTATATATCTTTAAGAGAATGGTCCACATTTTGCATGCAATGGAGATTTGAATGCATGAACAAATAAATGGGTCAGTTTATGTAATCTATGAAAAAAGAAATGAGATCTTCTCTACTGTTCCTCCACCACCTCTCGTCAGTCTTTTTCCTTTGTTTCTCTCATCCCTGTTCCGGCAACAGAAAAGAGATGCTGCACCGATGGGAAACAATTGCTTTCAGAGTTCCCTGGTCACATCAAAATGCCTCCCTCCAAGTCTGCTATGAATCCCTATTGATTTTTCTAACCAGAAATCTTAGCATTGCCGCTGTGACTGTAAAGAAACCAGGAAGGGCAGCATGAAGCTCCCCCCTTATCTGAATCTCCATTATCTTCTGTTCTTGGTCTAAGTTGATTCAATTACATACTGTTCTTTCAAGATATTTCTTAACCTCAGGGATGCTTATGAAAAATTAAAGTAGTCACATATAAAGAAAAGATTATATTGCTGCTCTTCCAAACCTTACAAAGAATGAATCATCAAAAACTAGACCAATACCAGTTACTTTGATTTAAATTTCAGATGAGTTCATTGGTGAAGTTTATGTGCTGGTATATTGGTACTACAAATTTTACTAAAATATCAGTATGAAAATGTAATTAGATCTTTCAAAGTCCTATTTCTTCCAATCTGTGAAATATGAATCATCTTCTAAAGGCTCTCTTTGCATTAGCAAACAATCCAAATTGCTTAGATTTTTTTTAAATATGTGGTAAACATAGCCCTGGTTTCATTATTACAACTCAGACATGTTCAAATACAGATTCAATTGGCTTCAATTATTGTGACTTTAGACAATTGGAATGGGTTTCAGCCTAAATTATATGCTTGCAATGATTCAGAGGATTTTAGAATTTGAGCTCTGATTTCTTAGGTAGCTCTTTAAGTGGCATGGTACTGGGTAAGGAGAACAGGAGCCTGCCCTGATTAGAGAGATAATTCAAACTGAAAACTTTGTAGCAATGGTTCACAGAGATTTCAGCTCTATGAACTGGCCAGCATCAACTCCACAGAGATCACAGTCTAATCTACTTATACAGCATTTATTTGGAAGATGTTTTAAGGTCATCAGTTTCCAGCTGCTTTTATTTATTTATTTTTTTTAGCACGAAACTTAGAGAAACCTCTATCACAGATTTTACAAGATGACTACGCTTCTGTAGGAAGGATAACTAACTTGATCTTGACTGAATAACAGCAACCTTGCCAGAAGGCCTGATGTTGACTTTCATTGTAAAGAGCTATGTGGTAAGGTGTACAAAACAGTGAACAGGTACAATGTTTCACACAGAATCACTGAGGTGAGAAGATAATACTGAAGAGGTAAAGATCAATGTAGGTATCTATTATCTTGCCAAGGTTACAGCTCTGGAGGTGGTGAATTTGGGTTCAAACTTCTGAAACTTTTATACCTTATCACTTGAGGAATTTAGGTGTGGGCCTAGGAATATAAACCCAAACAATTACTGATAATAAATCATAAAGAGATTTATTTTTCTACTAACATGGTATGCTTTACTATAATCTCAACATTTGGGAGATGCTGCCAGGAGAATCAGGAGAAACACACTGGGTCCATATTTGGTTTAAAATTTTAGAAACTGTTCATTCCTGCCAAATATTTTATTAAGCCAACATTCAATTACATTGATTCACATACAGCTGTGACCCACAGTTCATGATGCTGTGGGACAATGGTCTGTACCCTGCCTCTTGTATTTTAATAAAACGCTGATTGGCCAGTATCCAGGCAGGAAGTAGAGGCGGGGCGACCAGAACAGGAGAATTCTGGAAAGAGGAATGCTCAGTCTGCAGTCAGCACCCAGACGTAGAGGATGCAGATGAGAATGCCTCATTGATGAAATGTACCAAGACACGAGGCTAACACAGACAAGAATTATGGGCAAGAATTAAGACAAGAATAGAAGTTACAAGAGTTAATAAGAAGACTGAACTAATAGTCCAACCAGTTTATAATTAATGTAGACCTGTATGTGTTTCTTTGGGATTAAATGGCTGTGGGACTGCGTGGGACAGAAATCCTTAATCAACAGAAAGTTTAGTCAACATCAAGTAGCATAGGACTAGACTACAAAACTCCTAATCTCTGAGAAACAAAAGTGATTAGCCCATCTCTGAGATGAACTGGGCATGGTGAGTAGGCATAAGGATGTAGACGTTGACCGACAGTGACTAAATTCACATTTACTTTCTTTCCACCATTTATTCATTTGCTTATCAACCACACAAGAAGTGTACTTAAACCCTGACAAAGGCTTGGTATACTAATGAATGTCTGATTGTATTTTCATTACACAGGAGACCAAGGCAAGATGTTCTTGAGTTTGAAGCATGCCTGTCCTACATATCTTGACCCTTTCTCAAAAAAATTAAAATTCCACCAATAATTCTCACATTTCTGAACAGTGAGTAGGACGATGGCTGTGTTTTATAGAACTGTACCATGCAGGACCATTATTCCATGTTACTATTATTCGTTCAGCAAATACTTAGTGAATTCTCCTATTCTCAGCACTATCCTGGATGGTTAACCCCAGGCTTTGATTGCCAAATGCAGGTGGAAATGTTAAAAATCTATTGTGAGGTCTGAAAATCCTAACCAGTAATTTAAAGGCACATCTCAGTAGCTCATGTGAGCAGTGAGAAGCTTAACCTTTGAGAGAAACATTCAATAATGTGTTTTCCTCTCATCAACTTCTGCATAAAGTACACAGAAATAAATGCTTCAATGAACTTGTAATATGTGAACCCAAACTTCCATCTTTCATGCTTTCCCCCATCACTAATTACTATAATTATCAGACCAGAGCCAATCATTGTCGTACAAACTGTTGGGTTTAGGACAAGTTTGAACTACCCTTGCCTTGGGGTAGATAGCAGGTGACACTCAACAGAACAATTATCATGCTCTCTGAAAGCAAAGGGTCGACAAGGGCACACACCATGTCGTCCTCCTTTTGAAATCTGTGCCCATTGACAGAAAAAAAAATACCTCAAACATTTCCAAACAGCAAAAACATCTTAAATCGCATGGAAATTGTACTCCAAATATCATCTACCCTAGAATGTTACAATTTGTGAAAATTGCTTTTAACCTCTGGGCGTGCAAAAGAAATGTCTTCTTATAATCAGGAACAGAAATCCACATTTAAATGGCATGATGGAGCTGAGTCTCTCGGGGAGATTTGGAAGCAGGGAAGGCCAGCTTCCCAAGTGCAATTACCAGTATTAAATGAGCGTCATGACTAATGTTTTACACTTCACCCGACCAACAGCAAAAGGTAGGAATCCTGTTACCTCAATGATGCAGCCACTCCTCCCATGCTCCTCTTTCATGTACCTGAGGTGGAGCTTTGGAATGTAATTCTAATTGTCCTCAACTGGAAGTAAATAGTGAATGTTGCTATATAGTCGAATGTATAAACGCCCAGAGCTAGTAGTCACATCACCCGCTGTTCCCCATAGTAACATAATTTGGGCTGATAGTAGGAAGTTTCTTTCGTGGGACTATATGCTTGTTTCCTTCTTGAAATTGCCTTCTTGTCTGGGAATTTTAAATGTGTTTAACCAAAATAAAAATAAGAATAAAAAAGAATAATGGACTGTATGGCACTGAGTAGCCTTTACTGAGTAGCCTTTATATATAGATTGCCAAAAGGTTCTCTCATAACAGGAATTTATTTTATGTTGTCAAATGGCGAATACTCTAAATAAATTGAAATCGGAATTTATTGGCTTCTCTCTTCTAATAAGTAGATATTACTTTTGGGGGAGATTAGGATCATGAAGACAGTTCCTCTAGATGTTGTGTTTTATAGTCATGGAAGGAAATGAAATTAACATCATTGAAATCCTGGACAGACACCAGGTACTATACTTGGTATCTATATGGATGATATGTGACTGCATTTCTGTAATAACCCCAAGAGCCAGGAAACGTGTTTCTTTCTCTCTACAATAAAATAAGAGTAGGATATCCCATATAAGAAGTGTCTTGTATGTACAGGTCAATAGTGCTGATCAGTATGTCAGACCCTTTACACACACAGCTATACTGAATCCTTGAAACCACACATCCTGGGGAGTGCGGTGGAAGTAGGCGTGCAAATACTGGGGAATTACTGAAGGGAACATTTAAAATTAATGACTTGCTTGGGCATAAATTATTTTTTATTGACTTTTATTGAGCTATACATTTTTTCTCTGCTCTCCCCTACCTCTCCCTTCCCCTTCTACCTTCTCCCATGGTCCCCATGCTCCCAATTTACCCAGGAGATTTTGTCTTTTTCAACTTCCCATGTAGATTAGATTATGTATGTCTCTCTTAGGGTCCTCATTGTTCTCTAAGTTCTCTGGGATTACGATTTGTGGGCTGGTTTTCTTTTCTTTATGTTTAAAAACCACTTATGAGTGAGTACATGTGATAATTGTCTTTCTGGGTCTGGGTTACCTCACTCAAAATGATGCTATTAATGAATAAAATAATTAAGTTGATATCAATGATGATATTTCCCACGTGTCTCAATTCAAAATTTTGATAGCCTATTCCCTCAATTGGATTTCGTTAGCCACCATTAGTTCTTGCCTTTATAAATTAACACAGCTAATTTACACATTTATTCCTTATTGTCCATAATCTATATTAGCATGTAAGTTTAATGAAGGAAATAAAAGTTCATTTGGAATAAAACTTTTCACAATTAATTTTATGTGGAAATTTGATGGTGCTTTCATTTGCAAAAATAAACAAACCAACAATAAACCATGGTGTTCTTTCAATACAGTTCATTACATTTAAGATCCCTGGATCGCCCGCTCTGAGAGCTATTATGATCTTTGAGGAAAGGTTATGTGTTCCTGTGTCAGAGAATATTTCCTGTATTGATTGTGAGACCTTTCTACAAACATAGACGTAAAAATATACAACAGCTTGGTGCTTCATAAATTACTATATTTTATGTAACTTTTGTCTATCACATCACTTGAGGTATCAAAGGAAGCCTGGGTTAATTATTCTTCCTCTACAATGAAAGCAAATATTATTAATAACCCTGTTTCATGTTTGATATAGCACTATATCCAAGATTCACTTTTGCATATTTTGAATATTTAAAGATTCAAGATCCTTGTGAATGGTTCCATTATTTGATGTTAGGAGATGTGCAATTTACATTCATTTTCTAAGTTCTAAGTCATATCTAGACCTAAGGTTTCTTCACATACTCAACAGCTCTTTCTGAGTATCTCAGGAACCACTACTCTAGAGCCTGACAAATCTGTGGCAGTATAAGATCTGGGGTCAAAAAGGTAGCTGTTGTGATGTGGGATTCCTCTTTGTATGATGTGAATAACATTGGTTAATAAAGAACTGCTTTGAGCCTATAGCAGAGCAGAGCAGAACAGAGCTAAGTGGGGAAGGCTGGACTAAATGCTGGGAGGAAGTAGGCAGAGTTGAGAGAGAAGCCATGAAACCACTGCCAGAGACAGACATGTTGAAACTTTGCTGGTAGGCCACTACTTCATGGTGGTACACAGATTAATAAAGATGGGTTAAAGTAAGCTGTAAGAGTTAACCAATAAGAAGCTAGAACTAATGGGCCAAGCAGTGATTTAATTAATACAGTTTCTGTGTGATCATTTCAGGGCTAAGCATCCTGGAACCAACTAAAGGCCTCCTCCAACACTGTTCTTAAATAGCTCCTGCCTAAACATTAGGAGCTCAGTCAGTGAGGCAACATACAGAATATCCTGGGTTTCTGTGCTCACAAGTGGATTTGTTCCTCTGCTTGAATTTGATTGCCCTGCCAACCTACCCGTAGCTCCTGATCACAAGCATTTTGGGATTCAATTAGTATATATTTTGTTCCTTCAGCTTTTATGATCATTCTGATTGTGTTTCTTTGAGCCCTTTGCATGGAAGTGTTTATAGTTCTTCAAATCAGAAAAATATATATTTCATATCTAAAAATAACTATATATTCTCAGTTCCAATCTAAACGTTTTTCTTCCAGAATATCTATGGACAATTGCTTTAGCTTCTCCCAAAGGTTATTAGGCCTTCTCTTATTTTACCATTCCATATTGCTCTCTTAAATTCAGATAGTTTCCAATGCTGTACTTTCGGAAATTTCATTTTGTAATGTTTGTTTTTATTAGCCATAGCCTTGCTTTTTTATTTATTTTTGGTTCTTAGATCTTCTATGTCTAACACTAGGAATTTCACTTGAGTCTGCTTTTCATTTGAGTTCTTCATTCTGACTATCCTCCCTTAAATCTATAAGTTTCATTATAATACGTAGTTCACATTGCTTTATCTAGGCAGTATCCTTGTTGCTTTAGCATTTTTCCCAGAACAGTTTTCTTCTAATAATTTTTCATATTCTTCTTCATCTTTCATGGCTGTAGTCTTTTTATTTTCTTTGTACATTCAATATTTTCACACCGAGCATTTTACTGTCTTCCTTCTAAGGATGATATCCTTTGTGATGTTGAGAGGTATCTCATGGTGTGTCAGATTGAATATCTTCCTGCTAGTTTTGTCAGGTTTAGAGATGTCTTTACTCTGGAAATTTAATAAAGAAATTATTCTCTATCATGACAGATTAAAAATATTGTAGTTTGCTTTATAACTCTGTATTTCTTCTTTGCCACGCTCATAGAATAGTAGTTTATTTATATATAGTATATAACATTCACCCCAAGTCAGGAAGCCACAAAGCAGAATTTTTTTGGTACACTTCTTTTAAAAGAAAATTTAATAGTTTATGGCTCCTCAAATTACATTCACTTTAACTTCTTTTCCTTCTGATTTCTGTCTCCCCAGCTTATCTAGATTACCTTATTTCATTTGGAGTTACTATTCTTGAACCCTAGTGTAGAGAGCATGGGAATTGTATACATTACCCTTGATCTTTATTTTCTATCAGGGATTGTGAACTCCTGAAAATACAGTTTTAAATGTAGTCTAGTTTTCTAAATCTTTTTTGCTCAAGGTTAGTCTATGTGTGGGCTTTTGACTCATATGCTTTTTCTTGAAACTCTTTTCCTCCTGCTGGGTTGCCTGACTACCTTACACATTTTATTCATCTTATATTTTAACTTGTCATGTTTGGTTGTTATCTTAGAAGTTTGTTCTTTTCTAATGAGAGACAGAAATAAATCAGATCTGGAGGAGGGGATGTAGGGAGGAACTGGAAGGAGTAGAGGGAGGTGAAATTACAGTCAGTTGATATTGTATGTAAAAAGAATCTATTTTCAATAAAGAAAAATGAAAAAAGTGGAAGTCTAATCTCAGACTACATATATTCCAAATATATCCTAAACTGAAGATGCTGACTCTCATGCCCCTGAGGCAGTGAAGGAGCTAACTAAGCAGATGTCTGGAGAAAGAGCTCTTTGGGAATAGCAATCTCATGCAATTGAAGGATCTATGGCTCTTGAGGGTCTAGAAGTAGAAGGTTCAGGAGAGGAGAAGCAAGAATGGATTTTATGAAAAGAAGAGAAAATTAAAAGAATATAAGAGACGATCAGGAGTTGAGGTCAAAGATGGAATTGGCTCAGGTCATATATGGGAGGTGTGCCATTTCTGAAATGGGATTTAATTTCCATGTAAATGTAAAGTAAAACAATTCATCCAGTGTATTTCATAGATGCTTCTCTCAATGACATACATTTTACTCTCCTTTGTCCCGTATCAACTCACTGTAGCTGTGGACACTAAAATTTTCTTTTTCAATTGCTTTCTTGTTCATGTTTCATTTATGTCTCACATAATCCTCATAGCTGAACTATATGAATAGTTCTGAAAAGCAAGCTTAAGTTCAACTCATGTATAACTTTTGCACCTGTAAATCACTGTCTTTGTAGCTAATATTTGGACCCAAGATTTCAGGGATCAGGGTTCTCTGGAGATGAAACTAGGGGAGTTTTTTTTTCCAAAGGCAGTAGCAACTGTAGAGAAACAAGAATGAAGTAAGTGATCACCCGTTGAGAGGTCTTGAGGATAGAGTTTCATGTGGCACAAATACAAAATTCATGTCTGGTACTCAGTTTTAAGAAAGGTTTAGAGTTTAGGGGTATCTTTTGAGGGAAGGAAAAAGCAGTAGCTATAAACAAATTCAATCTGAGGCCTTTAATTAAGTTTCTGAACATGGCCTTGGTCTGCCATACTTTGGGTGAATATACATAGGGGTTGTGGTATCTGTACGTGTCTACATAAATTTATATGGGTCTCCTTAATGTATGAGATGCAAAGCTCATAGTAGAGGAGAAAGTCATAACTGTATCTGGTCCCTATTGTATTAATGAGTATTTAAAACAAATATAACAAAGAAACCATGTCACACACCTGTGATTAAATGTGTTTCTATAGAGTTGTATAAATTCAATTTAACACATACACAAAAATTCAGTATAAATGGGTACCTCAATTTATAAAAAGCTATAAAGCAGACTTTAAAACATTTTTTGAAAGCAAGGTATGGGTAAGATTTGGATATCAATCCCTGCTGGCTTTGTGATTTGCTCCTAAGCTCATTAGATGCTCTGTACCTCCTTCAGGGGATGAGTCTCATCATCAGACAATGTTAAGGCATTCTCTTGAGCAGAGGTGAAAAAGCTATTTCCCCACTGGAGTTTTCAAAGGCAAACATTTCCTGCAGGAAATCAAACATTTCTAGGGCTTGACAAGGTAGCTAAGAATATTCAGATTAGTCAGGAGCTGCCAGTAAAAGCTGCTGTCTACCTCCACACACAGTCTTGCACCCTCCTGGGGATGACAAAGATATTAGTTTCAAAGGAGGAAAAATATCCTGGCAAAACATCTTGCTTCAAATGCTGGTATTGTCCAAATAAGAATGGACAACCTCAGGTGATGTAGATCGGACTCTCTAGCTGACTTAAAGATTAGTATATAAATACGTATTATTTATCCCTATTCCAAAAATAAGGCACATGGTTAAATAAAGAAAATTGTGAAGTCCTAATTTTAGCTGTTTCTACTTCATAGATTAGCTTTTTTTTCTTGTGTACATATCCTAAGGAAACTGGCATTCATCAGATAAATTGATGTGCAGTTCACATACATTCTAAACATGTAAGCACAGCCCTCATCACAGTGAGCCATAGTCCTAGTGCTGAGACTCAGTGTCATTTAACAAGCATATCAAAATCCATGGTATGAGCAGTGAAGAAGGCAGGCAGGGAGATGAGAAACAATAATTTCCTTTTGGATTTTCCTTCTTTGTGTGAAGCTCAAAGATATTCTTGCTGAGGATGTAGCAACTAAGCATTGTGCCAGAGGCTGAGAGAGGGCCAGCCATTCAGAAAGTAGGAGAGATTTTCTCTATCAAGGAAGCAAGCTCTAAAGCTCTCAAGCTCAGTGCAAAAGGTTTTCTAACAGCTGAGAAAGGAAGAGGAAGTCTGGCTTAAGTAGAGAAGAGAGGCCAGACCTGGTAATGTCATTTTTTTATTACATTTTTGAGTTACTACACAGAACACAAAATAAACAACTGTGATGTGGAAGTCAAGAATCAGACTTCCTGGGCATTCACCAAAACTTCTACTATTATACACTCTGACTGTGTTGTAAGAAGAGTGCCCACTTTTTTTGTCCTGGCCGCCTGGCTAGCTTAGCCCCGAAATTACCACACAGAAACTGGATTAATTAAGACATTGCTTGGCCCATTAGCTCTAGTTTCTTACTGGCTAATTCTTACGTATTAATTTAAGCCATTTCTATTAATCTGTGTATCACCACAAGGTCATGGCCTACCAGAAAAGTTTCAGCACATCTACCTCCGGCAGTGGATCCATGGCGTCTCTCCCTGGCTCTGCTTTCTTCCTCCCAGAATTCAGTTCTGTCTTCTCCACCTACCTAAGTTCTGCCCTATCAAGCCCAAAGCAGTTTCTTTATTCATTAACCAATGAAAGCAACACACAAACAGAAGGACCTCCTACACCATAACTGTATTCCCACTTAATTCTAGAGCTGTGATTATTTGAAGGGTAGGAGTACAGACATAATTGAGGTGCTGTGGTCACGGTGTCTTTTCACAGTAACAAAAAACCCTATATGACAGAAGTTGGTACCAGGAACAGGGGAATTGCTTTGATAGAACCGAGTATGATTTTGTTTGAAGGAATATGGGTATTGTGACTGTGGATTAGGAAAAAAAACCAGTTGAAGTCAAGCAGTGGTGGTGCACACATTTAATCCTAGCACTCAAGAAGAGGTAGGCAGATATCTGTAAGTTCAAGGCCAGCCTGGTCTACAAGACCTAGTTCTAGGATAGGCTCCAAAGCTATACAGAGAAAACCTGTCTCAAAAAAAAAGAAGAAAAGAAAGAAAAGCAGTTGAAAGCTTACTTACTTAAGGTATCCTTCCTCTCTTCCACCAGGTGATACTACATTTCCTTTGTACACTCTGCAATGGTAAAAATAAAACGGTGCCATTCCCCAAGGGGTGGGCGCAAGCAGCAGGCAAGAAGGGCAGTGGGCGCCAGGCAGGGAGCCTTGCATGGGTGAGAGATCTCGGTGGTCAGCCAGTCCCACAAGGAGCCATGGCAAGAGAGAGACAGAGACAGGCATGCCATGCAGAGTGAGGTTGGATATTTATTTAGCGGGTTACGGAATGGAAGGAGAAAAGGGGGAAGAGCAGAAAGAGGCTTGTTCTTCCTTTCTGTCTCTCACTGGAAAATCTAGCTTCTCCTCTCCCTTCCCCCCTTCCCCCTCTCTCTGTTGCTCTCTCTTCCCCCTCTCTGTTTCTCTCTCTTTCCCCCTCTCTCTTTCTCTCTCTCTCTGTCTCTCTCTCTTTCCCTCTCTCTCTCTCTCAGCCTCTCTCATGCCTATCTGTCTCTGTCTCTCACCTGCTGGACAACTCCCTGCCTGGAACTGTTGCCTCTTGGGGCCCACTGCCTGCTGGCCTTTGGGGAACAGTGCTGTTTTATTTTTACCATTACATTGGTGCCCACTGCCACCTTTCAGGGAACTGCACGGCGCCATTTTATTTTTAACATTGCACACTTCATCCCTATACTGTTAAATAGAGTAAAAACTGCTTCTCAAGCAACTTATTTATTTCCATCTCATTTTAGAGGAATTGAATAGATCAGAGCCCGGGCTGTGACTTGAAACAGAAAAAACAATCAGTCCTATTTCTGTCATTCAAAAGCGCATAGGACAGGTTCAGTCCACTAACATCCCAAATCTGTGTCTCTTCCACAGAGGAAATGCATGTGCTTCTTGATGAAGTCATCATAAAATAGCAAAGTGTTTATTCTTAAAGATAATGCATAATAAGAACTTATGTTCATTGACTTTGACTATCTGGTGGCATTTTAACTATCTGCATCATTTTTGACTTTGGCAATATTCCCCACCTTGCATTTGAGTAATATATAAGGTAACAATATATTGTCTATTTCTAATATTATCTGACACAAGTGGCACTCAGTATACAGCTTTTAGGTGAAGGCAAAATTTAATGAGTTCCCCAACAGCAGAAATATTATAGTTCGTCTGGTTTAACAATAGCAAACATGGGGACTCTTCATTATATTTAGCCAACAAAATGTATAAAATACAACTGAGCTCGAACTACATAATTGAGACAGTAGTTTAATAAAACATATACTATAAAATATTTGGAACTTGCATACATTGCAAATGAATTTCTTGAAGTCAAATACAAATGTGATGTGAACCCTGAGTTTTCCCTGACAACCCTTCTCAGAAGCCTCATTCCAATCTATACATCTTTCTGTTCCAATGCCAAGGTTACAAATGGGGAATCAATTCAATCTATATGATACCTGGCCAAGATTATAATAAGCATAAATTAGGTTTAATACCTAAATTCTTCATCTGTTTGAGCTAGCTATATTAAAATTCATTTTATACTGTCTACTACTATTAAATTAATAGTTATTGCTCATATAAAAGAAACATAAATTAGTATTTCTTTTGTTTGAATTCAGGTATGAATAAAGTATTATGTAAACCCTTCTTCAACAACAAATTTAAGCCATAATGCTGTGGCAACTCAGTCCTTGATTTTCCTCTATTTAGAGTTGTGTGGGAAAGAACAGTCCATGGGCTAGTCATGCTCACCATAAGTAATTTCATTTGAGAAGTTAATTAGTTGGTAGAGTTAAGACTCACATCCATGACCTCACAGATACTTCAGATAATTTTAGTTAATTATTGGACAACTTCTATCTATAAATCCAGTACAGCTGATTCTGACATACAGTATACAGGTTCTATAATATAGGTGTCTTACTGAGTTATTTATTTCCATTAACAAGTGAAGATTATGCTCAGAGTTGGAAGTCAATAGACAGATGGTGAGTAAGACTTGTTAATTAAGAGCTCAACCTGTGTCAACAAAAGAACAGATTCAAGGAGTTTGTAAGTTTGATAAATTCTGTATCTCTCAAGATTTCATTTAATTGTCCAGAAAATGTAGGGACAAAAGTAACAGACACAACTGAAGAATTAATGCAGTTTTGCATCTAATCTGTTTCACAGAAAGACTCAAACTGTATCAATAGCTTAATTTGCTAGTTAATCTGTTCATTTTGGGATGAGATGGTAAGCAGTGTTGGCAAAGGTTATCTCTGTGGCCTGAGAACCTGACCCCTAGTCAATTAGTCTATTCTAATACCCTGAAAACACTGATAAGGTCCAAAATATCAACACAAAATTACATTAATAAGTATGAAGGTGAGAATACTTCTAATGTGGGAAACTACACCCAGTCTAGGATGAACTATGAATATAGTACAATATAGTGAATACAGTATCTTTGATCATCTCCTGTGTTCTGTGTTAGGGAAATCCTTTTGAGCTAGCCCTTCACAGGAGTTTTTAACCTCTCTGGTACATGATGTGATGTGGGATTCCCCTCTGTATGCTGTGAATATGATTGGTTAATTAATAAAGAACACTGCTTTGGCCTGTTGATAGGGCAGAACTTAGGTAGGCAGGGAAAACTAAACTGAATGCTCTGAGGAAGAAGGTAGAATGAGGGAGAAGCCATGTAGCCCTGCCAGAGATGGATGCCGGAACTTTAGCCGGTAAGCCACAGCCATGTGGTGAGACACAAATGAATAGAAACGAGATAAATTAATATGTAAGAGTTAGCCAGTCAGAAGCTGGGCCAAGCAGTGATATAATTAATATAGTTTCTGTGTGATTATTTGGGGGCAGGAACAAATGAGCAGCCTCCTCCAACAATGATGCTTCCAAGATTGATGCTTACCAATATGGACCTTGTTTCCTAGAAGCTGACCATGTCATCCAATAGGAAGAAAGCTGGATGAATTTGTAAACTGTCACTTTGATTGTTGTAGAGAGGAAGGCTCAGCACTTCTAGAAATATATTTTAATATCAGCATTTGAGTCTGGAATCTTAGAACTAGAATTGATGGTGCATGCAACTGCATTTGAACATTTTCTGTTGAAGGAAGTTCGGCTGCATTTTTTGCCAAAACCAGCCAGCTGGCCGCTTCAGTGATACTTGCTTTCTAGGAAAGATTTTCACTTTAGCACTCTAATGTATGCCACACAATCTTAATCATTACGCAAAGCCCTTTGGGAGGAAATTGGTCTAACCAAAACACTTAACCTACAATTTCATCTTTGTTATATCATAAAAGACAGAATACCTTATGATTCTTACAATCTTTGGGTATTTGAAAACAATTTTATCCCCAACTACTCTGTTACTAACTAAAAAATGTGGAAATAATAGTGAAAATAGTTGCCATTGACCTAGGCTTCCATACATGTACATACACTAAAATACATGATACACACATGTGCACTTAGATGTACATATTTAAATCCTTAATGAAATGTACATATACCACACAGTATTGTAAATAAATTGAATGGTGATAATTATAAATACTGTTCATAACTAGTAATTTGAATATATAAAGGGAAAATTCACTTAAAATCTTCTACTTAATGTTGGCACTAAAGTCTCATGAAAACTAGTGTCCCTTCTGACCAAGATTGCCAAGCTCTGAGGTTGAATCTCTGTTCTACAACTTTCTACATGTGACAAAAGGGTCAGGTTTGTTAACCAATCCCCATCTTAATTTTCCTCAATAAAAGAGCAGAAATTGTAGATTACACTTTGTAAGTCAATGACATTTTTTATAATGATGGTCAAAACCATTTTATTCTGATATATTTTCTACATACTTAATCATTCTGTTATCACATGGTATAGACCCTGCACCTTCCTGCTAACTGAGAAGAAATTGGATAAGGTCCTAAACACTAATGGAATATCAGCCTTGGTTAATACTCCCCGCCCCCATACCCAACACATAGTATTTCACATGTAGCTATGCCTTTTGGACTAGTTATTCTCGTATAACAAGTTTGCATACCCTGAAACTGCCATCAGAGAGAAACTACACAATAATTGAGAGAGTTATCTGGAGAGCTGCATTGGCCCACAAGCTCAGACAATTTAGCCTTCACAGCTCACACAGGCAGAACTCTTATCAATCACTGCACCATTAACTATCATCCATTCAACCTTAATCATCTCATAATCATACTCTGAATGCCAGAGTCCTGAGTGTGATTATGCAAAGATGCAGTAGAATTGACTGAGGATGAGCAAATCACGTGTTTATACAGCATTTTATAAACAGGAATTAACTCCAATTGTAACAAGAGCATCTGAAGATGTTCTACACGGCAATGTCACAGGTTCCTCTCCTAGATGGTCTGATTTAGTGAAGGTGTGGAAGCCTGAACTTGCATTTATACCGTGCTCCGGGATGCAGCTAAGATCTGGTCCTGGAAGCACACTTGCAAAACTCAGTACATAGCAACTCTCAATTCACTAATTTGATTTTATTGCTATTTTTAGTACTCACGGCTTGCATTTTATGAAACATAATTAAACACTGACAATTCATTGAATATAAAGGATGCTTAGTTTTCCATCCATTTTACAGTCCGATTTCTCTTCTTTATCAAGTGTTGCTTATAATGGGTTTCAGACAAATGAACTTAACAAACACTTATGAGAAGCTTTGTAAACAACTCTTTCCTCCATTAGTGGTTATGGGATGTCTTAAAAGAGACTAAATTTGATAGCAAAACTGAGAAATGAAGATTGAAGTTCATGTTTATTACTTTGAAACTTCTACCTTATATAAGACAAAAATTAACACTGTCATTTTCTAGTGCTAGTGTTTGTACCTACAGAAAGGAGGACGATTTCTATCTCCACTGGGTTTCTCAATTCCTTTAAACTGGATGAGAGAAATAGTTGAAAGTAAAATATTAATGGAGTAGAACAATAAGAATGATCCTTAGATTCTTGTTGTGATCTCAGCTTATGGTTACTTTTTAGTTTGATGAAATTACTCAAAGAACTCTGCTCATGTACTCTTAAGATAATTAATATATCTCGTTCTTTTCCATGCGCTCATTTGTAAGTCATACTAAATATTAGAAGTTTGATTTGTATACTATGCAATTTGCATGTAATATGTGTTGGGAACCTTTGACACTTGCCGTTCTTATGTGCTTTAGGGGAAGGTAAAAGTGTAGGACATGTTCTCCTTGTCTTCATTAGAAATGCCACCCCCCTTTTTCAGGAAGATTGTATTCATGAGTGGAATGAGATTTGCCTCTCTTAACCAATTTTTGGATCCTGTAAAATACTATTCTTAGTGTTCACTGGTACTGTATTGATTTTGGTGAGAAGTGGAATGCTTACTGAGAGACTGGGTACTCACTCCTCTGGTAAAGCTAATGTTCCATCTCTGGTCAGCCTTGATTATTTCCGGATACCATATTCCCCCTTAGATTGGGCAACTATGCTAGCACACTTCATCTTCTTTCATCTTACCACATATTTTCATTTGCATTTTTTTCCTGGAAAATGTCCACCGTTTGTGTTTGCATAAAGTCTGCTTCATAGTTGCCATGACATCTGAAAGGATTTCTATAATTAATTATTCACAGTGCATTGTTATTATGTTATTTCAACATTTGCATAGGGAAATAGGCTGCAAGATGAATGGTACAGTTTGTGTGAACCTCAGCTTTGCATTACCTCCCAAACCTAAGCAGAGTGCCTGCTGCTTGATAGATATTAAATGTTTGTGAACAGAACAAAAGAAGGAAAATACACATGTTCCAAACAATTGTGATAGAACAAAACTAGAATTGAAATAATTCTTAGCCCTGTAGACTAACAAAAGAGAACAGAGGCAGTGATTAAGCTAGTAATTAATTTTCAGCTCAGGATTACTTCAAGCAAGATGTAGAACTCTTGATTTCGATTAACTCATGTCAGATTGAGCTCCTCAAAGCTTGTCCATGCTCTGTGGCAACAAATGTACTAGGTACTCAAATATTCAAATACCCACTGACCTTATTTATGAGAAGCCTGACACTAAGTAGTCTCCAAGACATAGTGTGCACTTGTATCTCATTGACAATTGTAACAACCCTGTAAGATGTGAGTTTATACCTGCTTTAATAAATAATTAAATCCCCAATGAGTTACATTAGTTATCTAAAGTCAATCATTAAGAGGACAAGTTAGCATGCAAACCTGGGAATGTATCAAGACTAGCGGTCTTCTCCATCTTATAAGAGTATTGTGGCACTAACAGCAAGGAAACCGACATAGCTTCCCCATGGTCTGTAGTTTTTCAGCTACATTACATCCATACACTTACATTTAAATTGTGGGGATCTAACGATACGTACAAACATAATACAAATCAGGAGACAGCTCGACATTAATAGTGATTGCTGCTCTTGAAGAGGACTTGCATCAAGTTCCCAGAACGTATGTCTGGTGATCCGGGATTGTCTGTAACTCTGGCTCAAAGGGATTCTGCACCTTTTTCTGGCATTCATTTAAACTGTACTCCCATGTGTGCATAGACGTGCACACACACACACACACACACCACATTCATAATTCAAAAAAATTTATGCGTCGCACAATATATAGTCTCTACACATGAGCTTATTAGAATCAGCTAAAGATAGAAATCTACATGAAGAGCAACTGTGTATATGTGTTTAAAAAATAACCCACCTAGAGCTCTGCATATTTACTAATGAAAACCTTTTCCTGTCAGGTCTCTCATCCTGATAGGTTATAGAAACCAGGATCTTAAGGAAGAACTGGACTCGCCGAGCTGTGGTAGCAGAAGTGAGTGGCTAGAGGCAGCTTTCTCACTACTTGGTAGGAGCAGAATTAATGGGCACAAGAGGCATCATCTTGTGTCTGTGAAATGAACTGAGCATTCCATCAGCTAGGCACACAATGTATCAAGAGACAGAAGTTTTTCTGCACAAAGTCTAGAGCAGTTAGAAAGCCCCATGTCTCAGAAGGAGCAATTTTAATTTAATTAGCGCACAAAACGGTGGTTGTCGGGTCTCTTCGCTGTTCAGTCATCATGTTTTCTCTTTGTGGTGGTGGACATGACAAAGTCAACCTTGGAGTAATGGGCACTCAAGCTGTGGCACAGGAAGGCCTTGCCTAAAAGTCATCTCCAAGAGGACTTCATTTCCTCAATAAACAGTGGACTTTTATTCAAAACCTAAGACTTGTATGCGAATCATACTTCAATGTGATAAGTCTGTGCTCAAATTATGATCATTCTTCTCTTGCTCAATCAACTTGTATGGACAACATACATCCTCTGAGCCTAAGGTTCTTTATCTGCAAAACATTATAATAAGTAACCAGAAGTTAACACCAATGTCTCAGTACATATTAATTATTCTGATCTTCCATTTCCCTTTCCTTCACATCCAATTCTATTCTATCTTCTTAGATCATGTGCATTATTTCCAGTCCTCTGACAAAGAATCCCCTACCCTCACCTTTCCTTTCTCAGCATTACAGTTTCCAGTTTTGTTCCTCATGATGGATCACAGAATATTTCAGTACTAGTGTTATGACAAATACTCATGAGTGTTATTCCATTATAAATCAGGGACAACGCAGGCCTGTCTTTTTCATGGAAATGACACCACACTGCAAAGCATTGCTTTCTACAACACCAACACAAGAGAAGACAGCTTTGTCCATTTCAAAACATAAAGATGCCCTCCATTTACTGCGATGTGTGCAGTATTTATTTCACTGAAAGCGATTGGTTGCAAGGAGGATGGATGAGGTGTCTGTGTGTTTCACATATACGTTATCATTTTACACAGTTGTCTCTTTTCCAGGGCGGATAGTTCATGGATGATTTCCCCTCAATTTGAAGCAACTACTATGTCATTGAAGCGGTTATTTAGGACCATGTTCTAGTCATCCCTTATTCATTATTAGAAGCATGAAAATCAAGCATTGGTTGAATTTGTGGATAACAAGTATTTTCATTAGGGTCTGGGTAAAGACAAGAGCTACTTTGTAGCAGTGGTGGGATATAACCCTTCCTCTAGAAAGAAACTTTATGCCTATAGTCATTATTGTTTTCTAATCATCTAGAATGACAGTTTAGGCCTCTATCTGAATGTTTGTAGCTTAAGAAACAGCTGAATAAAGAAACACTACTTCATTTTAGTATTTTTGTATATAAAGTTGCCATTCTCCCCTCACTGTGACCTCATATTTTATTGTCTCTAGTAACCCATTTGGCAGTAACTCTATAAAGAGCGTTTAAGGAGGTCATTTTGTACACAATTATGCCCCTTCTGCCCATCTGCACTCATTTGTGAAGGGACCTTGAATGTATCTTATCTTGAAAGATTTCTCATAGTCTTTCTCACAGGAAGCGTTGCTGTGCTAGGTACCATGTTTTGTACTTTTCTGATATTATTTCACTTAATATGAATCACAGCATTCACAGCTAGATGTCTTTTCCCTGTTTAACAAGAGTAGAAAATCTGGCCCTGTTAACTGTCACACCCAAGGAAGGAATAAAAGGATCTAAAAACACGGTAAGGTAGAATGAAACTTTTGGACAGGGTGGAGTAGAAGTTGATGTTTTCTTCTCCCACAGAAGAGGAAGAGAAATATTGGTCCAATGAATTCTGCTGAAAGAAAAATATAAATAAATAATATGGTGTATTTCATGAGCATACATTTACTTTAAATGTCTGAACAGTCTAATAATCATCATTATTTGATTTCTTACATCTATATTTTGTTATCTTTACATATTATTGAGAAAACATTCCATGTTCTTAGTATGAGTAATCCATAGTAAAGTTAATAATAAAGTCACTTAAGAAAGAAGGTATTTAGAATTAAACTTACATAGTTGTCCCAGAATGGGAAATATTTGAAATGTATTGATTTTCTTATGATAGAGTTGCCGATCTGTTTGGTGAGTCAACTGGTTTGCCATAAAGGGCATTGGGTCTCTCCAGATGCACAGTTTTGGCAAAACAGACACAATACCTAATAATATTGTAGTTTTTTTTTGTACTTACTCCCTAAGACCAGATTCCCAAGAAGCAAAATGTGGGATGGAATTTAGTATGCAGTGTGTTTACTTGATTGAGGCTTTGGGGGCCATACATGTGGAAGAGAAGCAGGATTTGACAGGAAAATCCCACCACAATGAGGCTGGATGTAACCTATATCTCCTCAATGGAGGGATTCAGAAATGATCTTCTAAACCCTCTATGGTAGTGTGGAGTGACATGACTTTTATATTCCTGAATAAGGTAGGTCATTTACTGACTGTGAGGCATTCCAAAGAAAGGCTTAACCTTGTAAAAGGCAGGTCTGTGAAGCTCAGGCAATGCCAAGGAAAGTTGAGAGCTGAAGGCCATTCCTCGGCAGAATGTATAAGCTGAGACAATATGTCTTTCACTAAAAATTTGTCTGGGTGATGGGGCATGACAGTATCTGCCAAAGCCCAAATGATACAATTCTTCTTCTTGGGTGTCCTTGCAAAAGTAGAAATATTTCACCATGAGAAGATTCTCCCTTCTAGTCAGCTAGCATAGTGATAATGTGGTTATTTATTGCTTGATTTATTTATATATACTGTAGCTAATGTTTAGTATTCACTGAGGAAAAAACAGCACAGGTAAGGTGACTCAAACAACAGAAATTTGGAAATTTGTTGGCAACCAGAAGTAGAATTTGTACCATAACAGAAATCACTCAAGCTAAGAACTGAATATGAGTTGTTGTACAGAGTATGGCACTTTGTTCATTTCTTAATCCTTTCTGGTGTAATAGACTTGGAGATTGTCCTTTGACAGAGAAAGGGAGACATAAGGCTAATTTTGAGTGGCCCCTTTTATTTATTTTAATGTATATATTTCTTAGAAATTTCTCCATTAATATATATCTGGGGCATAAATCTTAACTTCAAATACTTAATTTCCCGTAATTGTGTATTTAGCCTTAAAAATGTTCTGTTCTTGTTGTACATGCATACCTATGTCGAGCTAAGATGTATACAATTCTTTTCTCTAGAATTAGTCAAAAAGAGTACTCTGTATCAATTTAGGAACAAAATTCTTTCATTTGTTTATAATGGATAATCATTCAACATAATTTATTACAAAGTATCTGCTTATAATCAGTACCTACCCTTTAACCTGCAATTCCATTTTTAAATTTGACCCTCACAGAATACCCCAAATAATCATATACTCACAGAGACACCCATGTACACATAGATGAGGTCTGAGCACACTCATACAAGATTTATGTCACAGATTATTCATAAAACTGTGAAACTGGAAACAACCCAATGTGTTGCTATTAATAAGCTTTACATAAAATAATGTACAAGCCATCTGATCTCTCCTCTTTCTCATCTCCCCTTTCCTCCTTCCCTCTAATTTATTACTCCATTCATGCAATTGTTAATCTCTAATCCCCTACTCCTGGTGAAGAATCTGATGTTACAACTTTCCAAACTGAGCTGGTGCAGACACTCACAGGCAGACTTTATGTAGAGAAAGAATCTTTTTAAAAATTAATTTTATTGAGCTCTACATTTTTCTTTGTTCCCCTCCCTTCCTCTCTTCTCCCCTTCTACCCTCTCCCATGGTCTCCATGCTCCCAATTTACTCAGGCTTTTAGACAAAGCAAAGAAAACTAGCCTACAATTCACAATCCCAGAGAAAGAATCTTAATTGGAGTCTCTATTGGTCCCACCCCTAGGAGATCTGGGAACCCTGTAGAAGAAAGTAGAAAAAAGGGAAGAAATACTGTAGGAGTCAGAAGGGACGAAGGAGTCCAGGAAAACATGCGCTACTAAACCATCTAATCAGGGCTCACATGTACTCCCAGAGACTGAAGAGGCAAGCACAGGACCTGCATGAATCTTTACCAGGTCTTCTGAGTATTAGGTATGGCTGTTCACATGATAATTTTGCCGGGCTCCTAATAGTGGGGGAGAGGGTGTGTTTCTGATGATGATGATGATGATGATGATGATGATGATGATGATGATGATGATGATGATGATGGTAATGATAATAAAAATGAATTTGGTTTTTCAAGATAGGATTTCTCTGTAGGTTTGGAGCCGGTCCTGGAACTCTCTCTGTAGACCAGGCTGACCTCAAACTCACAGAGATCCACCTGTCTCCGCCTCCTGAGTGCTGGGATTAAAGGTGTGCGCCACCACTGCCCGGCAATTTGCCTGCTTTGAGACTCTCTTCCTTCTATTAGGTCCTTTGTCCAGCCACAGTATGAGGACTTGTTTTACCTTGTTTTGTCCTGGTAGTCTCTTAAAGACCTGTTCTTTTCTGAAGAGGAAACAGAGGTGGGGAGGGCTGGGGTACAGAGAAAGGGAGGAGTAGCTGAGAAGAATGGAGAAAGAAGAAACTGTAGTCGGGATGTATCATCACAAGAAGAATTAATTTTCAACAAAAAAGTTTTAAAATAATAAAAAACTGAAGGTCTATCTCAGTTCTGCCTCATTGCCATGCATCTGTTAACATGGGCATTTGAGAGGTAGAAGAATTCAGGTTGGGCTTCATAGAAAAACACTGTCTCAATTCTGTCCCAAACTGTCAAAGCTAACACTACAAATTCTAACATATTTCTTAGTGGTAAAAGTTGGGGCTTCTGTTTCCTAGACACTACAAGTTATTGTTAACTTTTCTTGTGAGTTTGACTGTGTTTAGAATCGACTAGGACATAAGCTTCCGGGTGTGTATATATAAACATTTCATTTTTTATTATCTATTTTTATTATTAAGCTTGTTTTGTTTTGTAATTTCATAATAGATATACACTATTCTAATCAATCTCTTTCTCCATTTTCTTCTGTATTCTACCTATCCCTCTCAATTTTCTCTTCCCATATCTTTCTTCTCTTCATAAATTTTGTTTTGGTTTTGTGGACATTTGTGTGAATGCTGAGTTAGAGTGATCCACTGGCGCCTCAAGATGTCATCAGTGCATTCACAACTGAAAATAGTGACCTTCCTTTCCCTGATTCTATGAATGCACCACACTGCCAAAGAACAGCTTTTGATAGTCTATGCAAACAAAGGCTATATTTTTCATAACATATTCAATTAATGCCTTTGATATTCAAAAAATGCTAATGTCTGTGTCTCTCAATTTCAATGAAGTCCATATTGAATTAATAACAAAACAACCAACAAAACTGTCGATATCTTCCATATTAGACACATGGTGTGATATTAAAAGTCATATAATCTGCAAAGGAATTACTAATTTTCAAGCTATGAAGTTATGACAATGGGGATTGCTAATAGATTTATAAATTGTAGCTTTTCTAATTGTACAAAGCATCTTGAAAACTTGTTTGCACCCAGGATTATTACTAACAATGCTTCTTTCAGTATCTAATATAATAATGCATTTAACATTGTCACAGAGAATATCAGGATTATAGCAATAATTTCCAAAACCTCACATCATTTTCTTGATAATGTTAAGGATGTCCAACCAGGAAGCAAATCATCATGCATGAATTTGTAATCCTGAATCCTTTGTTTGTTTGAATTAGCATCGAATTTGCCTCATCTGTGTAGCCTTAGCTGACATGGAGCTTGCTACATAGACTAGGCAGACTTTGATCTCACAGATATCCTCTGATTCCAGAATTCTGGGATTAAAGACATGTGTTATCACATTCAACACTCAATCCAATTTTCAGTAAAATTAATTAACTCAAATTCATTCTCAAACATTGTTCAAAATGTTTTTTGTAATTATGTTTTTCCTGTGGCCCTACTACAACCAGGGTCTTTGTTGATATCTGTGGCCCCTGTTATCATAGAAGGCACCCAATGTCTGGGGTCATGCTGCCGCTGGGGTCATGCCCATCTGAGTAGCATTGCCCCCTAGGACAATGGTGACTTCTAAACCCTCCATAGTGCTACCACAGCTGGGGTCTTCATTGAGGTCTGAGGCTTGTGTTGCCACCAAAGTTTCCATGGAAAGTTGGGGTTGAGTCCACAACATGAGGCCTTATTGGTGTCACAAAGCCATGCTGCTGCCAGAGCCACCCTGATCTGAGTGGCCCTTCCACCCAGAGCCAGAATGTCATCCTTCTGCCAAGAGAGGGCCATGTCTGGCTCTGTGGTCTAGCTGTAGCTGAGTTCTGTGTAGATGTCTGTCTCCTATATCAATTCAAGGGCCCTTAGGAACCATGTGTGATGAAATCAGAGAGCCATGCTGAGCTGGCCCTTCCCTTAGCTGGCCCTGGGAAGGCTGGCTCTGCCTCTTGCTGGACATTGCAGCAAAAGAGCTGGTCCTGACCCTAACCATAGGTAAAAGAGATCTGACACCAAAGGCATGGGCATAGGGGAGCTGCTCTATCCCCTCACATGAGGCATGCAGCCCTAGTGGCCTGGACTGACCATTAGACCCACTAGACAGATAGACAGACCTTGGTGTGGCCCACCCTAACATCTACCCAATCTAGAAACTGCTGGAACTCATGAAGGGATTGGTCTCATGGAATAATGCCTACAGGGTCTCCATGACTCAGGGTGGCTTCTGGGTATCCCAGAGGAGTTTCATGGAAGATCCAGAGATGATGATACACAGGAAACCAGAGGCCTGAACTAGACCAATGACTCACTGCAATGAACATTTGCAAATAAAGCTGATTAGACCAGGGTACGCTATATGACACAGTGGCTCCATTGCCACCAGGGCTTATGAAGAGGTGTTTGATGTTGTAAGGAGAATCCTTATTCATTTCCCGGCTGCCCAAACTCCCAAAAAATAATCACACAGAGATGATATTATTTAAATCACTGCTTGGCCCATTAGCTCTAGCTTCTTATTTGCCAACTCTTACATTTTAATTTAACCTGTCTCCATTAATCTGTACATCACCATGAGATCATGGCCTACCAGCAAAGTTTCAGCATGTCTATCTCTGGCCGCAGCTCCATGGCTTCTCCCTGACGCTGCCTCCTTTCTCCCAGCATTCAGTTTAGTTTTCCCCACCTAGCTCTGTTCTAAGTTATCAGGCCAAGTCACTTTTCTTTATTCATTAATGGTAATCACAGCGTACAGAGGGGAATCCCACATCAGTTGGAGAAGTCGGAAAGATGGAGAAGTGATGAGGTGTTTTGGGAATTTTTTTGTTGTTTTATTTTTGGTTTTGTTTGCTTGCTTCTTGCTTTGTTTTGGGGTTGAATTTTTAAAATTTTCTTTTGGGGACACTGCAGGGGTGAGGGGAGGATATGGAAAGACTTGGAAGTCAGCAGGATTAGGGTACATAATGTGAAATTCCCAAAGAATAGATAAAGAGATTACACTTTTTTAAAAAATGTTTTTACAATGATTTATTAGCTTTGTAATATTTGGTGGTGATGCAAATTAACCTTTGAATTCAAATTTCAAAAGAACTCAGTTTGTGTGCCCTATTTTTTTTACTTATACATCACATATTTTTGTATCTTAAGGTAGCATTAGTGCACTTTCCTCAAAAATAATTTTAAGAAATAAAAAATTTACAAATTCACTAAATACAATAACCCACAAGGAACTCTTTAGATTTATCCACTTACTAACTAGGAGCTCGGTGCCAAAATTCTTTCTGAATTGTCTGACGCAGTTAACAAAGATTTTAGCTATTAAGCATGGTTTTGGCAATTAGTGTAAGCCTTGAGAGTATGCTCACATAAATGACATAGCAGGCAGTGTAAACAAGTTCCCAAAACTTTGGCTGGAGCAGGACGAAGCACATTTCTTAGAGGCCTTGAGAGAAGAAACCAGTGACGTGTCCCACCTTGAATGATGGCAGAAAGTGACTCTCAAGAAAAGGCCAGAACAGAAGCTGCCATTCAGGACATTAATTCCATTACATGGCTCATGTAAGCTTCAAGTTAATTCTATTGCCTAAGTCACTCTGGGAGCTAATTTGCAATTGAGGTTCTTCTAAGTCTAGGATACTTTCACTCACTTATCTCAGCTTTTATTTGTTCTTAAAATAGATAAGATCAGATAAAATAGATAAGATTTTTTTTTAATGAGCTAGTTCTATCTTTATGCTCTCTATAATACCTAGACTGTCATGAAAGCATTTCTTCTATGATGAAATCAAGTAGGGTATTCATTACTTTTCTGCTTGTTTTGAATGCAAAGACAAGGATGAGAAGACATCCTGAATACTTCCATTTGACAATGCACTTAGGTAGAAAAGCTAAGGTACCTGAAGTTGAAATGTATTCTTTCAAACATGAGCAATTTGCAAAGAAGTGTGATAATCCTTCCTTAAGATCCAAGGGATGATTCATTTATTTATAGTTTATGTAAACAAAGTCCTACTGTATATGATAAACTTCCAAGGTCATTATCTCCTATAAAATATACTTGTGTTTTAATTTACAAAAAAAAAATCTAATGAGCAACCAAGGATTTAACACAGGTCACTGGAGTTGGACATCACTGACACACAAGCTGAACAGGGGAAGCTCAAATGTCTATTTTAGATTCATTACTTTGACCTGTAGGGATTTCTTTTCACCTCAATTTTACAATTCAGCCTTTTGAAGTTCCGCAGTTATAACAAGCTGTAAGCTGCTCTTCGGTAAGGAATGGTGATGAGTTTAAGCAAAGAATGAGTGACTTCTGTGCTAATCAAGAACAATTGTCGGTCAGGGTCCAGAGGCAACTCCTTCAGAGATTCTAGTCTCTGTCAAAGGTCTTGTGATAAGATGAAGTATTCAAAATTTTCAACAAATTTACTTCCAAAGGTATTTGACCAGCTATTTTTCTATGTGGTGGTAAAAAAGGTAATACTCAATTCTGTCCAAAAAGAGAAAATCTTTAATTGCATAGAAAAAAGTGAAAAAGTGTATATTTAACTCAGATGAAAAAGAAAGAAATGAAGGATAATATTAGAATTTCTTTATTGCCTATAGTACAATCTGCAAATAATTTTTCAGGCACCAGCATCTATATGTAAATGAAACTATGATGACTCATCTTAGTGGTCAGTTTGATTGGCATTATGATCACCATCGAAACATCCCTCGTGTGTCTATGGGGCATGAACGGGAGGTTTAACCGAAAAGGTCCACCCAAAACTAGGTGGCACAACCCTATGTGCTCAGTCTCAGTCTGGTAAAATAGACAGCAAGCAGAACACCAGCATCCTTCCTTCCCTTTTTCTCTTACATATTATCAAGACAATGTGATCAGCCTCCTCGGATTCTTTCCACTCTGTCTTTCTCTCTATGCCGCAGCACTATTTTCCCTAGGGATTTATGCAAAACTAATTCCTTCTTCCCTTAAGTTGCTTCTTGTCAGATATTTGGTCATAGCATCAACAAAATTAACTAATGCCAAAACAGAAAAAAATATTTTCTAAAGAATGACAAAGCAAATAACCTACAAAATATAATTTTTAATAGTAAAATTTACCATTTATCGTATTTCTGTTATTTATATGTCAGAATAATGATTGGTGCTGGGAATTTATGAATTAAAAGGAAAATGCCCACCCTTCATAAGGAATGCAAATTAATTACAAGAGAGAAGAAATGAGTACAATTAAATGTGACAAATAGTAATATTATCTTATTTTACTTATTTGTTGATCACACTTGTCCCTCAAGGTGCATGTACGGACATCACAGAATGGCTTCTGTGAATTAATTATTTCCTTCTACCATGTGGGTTCTGGGATTAAACTCAGGGGATTGAACTAAAGACTGAACTTTGAGACACATGCCTTTCCCCTGAGCCTCCAGCCCTTCCAGAGCATTTTATTTAAATGAGGGACAGGGATACGTCTAAGAAAATAATAATTGATAGAAAATAGACTAAAATAAGGAGTGATATATGTGACACTTTGGGACAAGAAAATTCCAGGGAGAGAAAAAGGGAAGTTACAAAGGGTGAAAGGACAATGAAGAGCTTGGTGGTTTCTCAAGATCAAGAGCTTTATTTCTGGGTACAAGTCAAAGGAAACCTTGTATACTGATAGTACATATGTATATTAATAAGCCCTTTATGGAAAACAGTATGAAGATTACTCAGAATAAAAAGAAAACAAAAACAAAAAGGGCTAAAATAGATTTATGATATGACCAACACCTCTACTTTTGGAAATATATGCAGAAAGGTGAAATTACTTATTCTTTACTTTGTCTGGGTGTAGTAAGGTAAATTATAATCTTTCAAGGACGGATAAAATATTGTTTATGTTTTAGTGAGTAATTTTGAGGTTCAAGTAAGTCAACATATATGGAAATGTTTTATCAAGAAGAAATCCATATGAATGTTTATGGTGACATTAAAATTAATATGAACAGTGAGCATTAAGATGAAGCCCACAGCTGGGAGGAGGCACTGTGGTGCTCATGTCTCTGAAGCTCCAGCAGACCAGATGGCGCACATTCCTCAAGTGTGTTAGCTGTGTTTGAAGTAAGGATGAAAATTTGTGTGGTGCTGATGATGCTAACAAAGCTGTTTCAATACATTTAGTGTTAATTGTAGGCTTAGCCAGCTTAAAATGCCATTTAATAAAAAATTAATTCCCATTAATTAGAAGAAAATTCTCCAACATGTGTGACACACATTTTAGACTTTTTACATAGTCTTATAAAACAGAGAGAGGAAAGCCACTAAACCACAAAGATTGCAGATAATAGTCATTATTTTAATGATATTTTAATAATAAAAAAATAACTGCCAAATTTTTAAGCCAGATTAGTTATTTGATGGTGATCAAATTTGACATTCATGGCTTTATTAATAGCTAGGAATGTCACATAATAATTAGCAGCTACATAAGTCACTGAGATACAGTTACACAGATTATCAATAATACAGTATGAATTGTAATGGATACTGTAGTTTGAGGGAAAATGCACTTTATTTTTGATATCTATTTTTGTTGCTTATGTGCCTATTTTTCCTAACTATTGGGAACACATATGATTGCAGAAGATATTTATAAGCAATTCACTGAGACATAATTATTAGAATTTTCTCTCTTGAGGATAAAGACTCCATTCTTCTAAAGTATTGGCTGAATATAAACACAAAGAACTCAAGAAACTAAATACCAGAATAGCAAATAACCCAATTAAAGATTGGGGTACTGATCTAAATAGAGAGTTCTCAACAGGAGAAACTCAAATGGTTGAAAGACACTTTAGGAAATTTTCAACTTCCTTAGCCATCAGGGAAACACAAATCAAAACAAACCTTTGTACTTCATCTTACATCCATCAGAATGACTAAGATCTATCAACAAGCAACATCTCATGGTGGCAAGGATGTAGAAGACAACACTTTTTGCTGGTGGGAGTGCAAACCTGAACAACCATTGCTGAAATCATGTGATGGTTCTTCAGGAAGGTTGGAATTGTCCTGCCTGAAGATCCAGCTCTACCACTTGGGCATATTCCCATATGATGCTTTAGTCTACCAGAGACACTTCCGCAACCATGTTTATTGCTGTTCTATTCTCAATACTCAGATATTGAAAACCACCTAGATAGCCCACCACAGAAGAGTGAATAAGGAAGATATGGTTCATTTACACAATAGAGTATTACTCAGCTGTGAAAATACAAGAAGTTTTGAAATTTGAGATTAAGTGGATGGAACTAAAAAAAAAAGTTAATATCCCAAGTAAGCTATCTCAGACCCAGAAAGAGAAATATATTTGCTTTTATGTGGATATTAGCTCTTAAATCAGTGATGACCAAGCTACCATCTATAGAATCACAGAGGTTGAGTATAGAGTAAGAGACTGGGGAGACAGATCTCATTATAAAAGAAAAATAGAAAAGATAGTTAAGGATTGATTGGGGGACTGAAAGGAAAGATCAAGTTGCGCATGGCACAAAGGAAGATATGCAGTGGGAGAAGGCTAAAATTAAGGGTTATCTGTGGGGTAGCATTGAATCCTAATACAGTAGGAGCTTCCCAAAATACATACATATATGAAGGTAATCTAAATGAAACTGCCAAATAAGGGTGGGGGCCGAATCTCAACTAATCATCTTCTATCACCAAATAAACCCTCTATCAGTGGGATCGCATAACATCTGACTGAGTTGCTGACAAAAAGTGTGGGATCGCATAACGTCTGACTGAGTTGTTGACAAAAAGTGTCCGTAAGAATCCTCAAACAACTCAGGCTGTTGCCAAGATGATAGGTTGGTCTTCACAAACTGATGGCAAGGCCCATCACTGATTACAACACCTCCACAACTCGATGGGAGTGGTGAAAACAAGCTGGTGCCTAAGAAACCCTTCACCCTTAACTTCTGGTATCATTATTACAGAAAGTTACTCTTCAAACTACGAAATGAGAAATGTGAGCACCAACCCCACCACCAACACTTTGATCTAAAATGGTGTCCAGCCTGTAAGGCATGCTAGGACAACTGTGGTACAAGCTTGTGGGAATAATCAGTCGATGTCTGAAGTTGCTTAAGGAGATGGAACCCATACCTGATATTGCTTGGTGACATAGAACCTCAGACTAGATAGTCTGGAACTTAGGGTAAAACCAAATATACTGTTTTTAAAAAGTAAGAAAAGCAGCAATAAAATGACTCCTAATTACATTCTGCTATACTCATAGATGAGCCATCATTAGACAAACACCTTATTGTAACAGATAAATAATACAGAGACCAACAACTAGGCATTATAAATAGAGTGAGAGATTTCGGAGCACTCATCCATAGAGGGGATGCCTCCATTAAATCTCTCCTATCAGGGCTCACAGAACTCTTTAGAAGAGGCAGAGAGAGAGTAAGAGCCAGATGGTATGGATACCTAGGAAAGAAGACCCTCTAAATTAATCAGATTAAAGCTCACATGAGCTCGCAGAGACTCAGGCCATATGCACAGGACCTGCATGGGTCTGCACCAGGTCATTTGTATGTATATAATACCATTCAGTTTAGTGTTTGTATGGGATTCCTACGCAAGCAGGTTTCTTATTCATTATTTAGTCTAATTCTGATATAGTAGATTAGTCGAATTTTGTTTTACTTTTTAAATTACTATCCCTTAGAAGCCTGTTTGCTTTCTACTGAGAGAAAGAAGGTGACTCTGGCTAGGAGGGAGGTGGGAAGCCCCTCAAAGTAGTAGAAGGATGAGAAACTGTAACTGGGATGTATTATGTGATAAAAAAATCTATTTTAGAAATAGAGGTAACTTTTTTTAAGAATACTTTCCAAAAAACATAAAAGAAAAATATGTCAGAATAAGCCATGAACTAGTGAATAATTAAACAGCAAGAGGCTTTTAAAGCCATTCGCACATGCGAGTCACTTAAAGAATTTTGTGTTGTGTCTGTGTCTATAACAAAGCAGGAGCTTTATATTAATTTTTAAAAATTGTTCCCAGATATCAGAGCACAGAATATATGTCTACTGTGAGTGAGGTTAGCCCTTTTGGATTTTAAACCTGTTCTAGCGTACAGTTTGACAATAGTAAACTACAAGCAGAGATTCCCATGTGATTCATTCCGGCAATTCATCTCTTCATTCAGCACTGTCCTTAACTCTGAGGCAAGATTGGCGACTTGCCTTTTAGAAATCCATTTATACGTTTTTAAGCATCAGGACAGCATGTATAAACCTTCAGAAGATCAATCACACAAAATTCCTGCATGTGGAGGGCAGGACTTGAAATTCCAGTTAACGTTGAAGAGTTGTTGGATATTGATAGATAGCTTCTGAGAGAGGGACATTCCCTTCAGAAGAAGACTACTTCTAACAGCATCTTATCAAGCAATTGCATTTTTCTAATTTTACCAATTATATTTTACAATGGAGAATTGCCCTGTGTTTACTGGCTAAACTTATAGAATGCTTGAAATCTAGATATTTTCCAAAGTTTCTGCAGGGCAGTCTTGCCAAATGCTCTCCCCTGTAAAACAAAACCAAGCAAACAAACACCCTGAGAGATAGTGAAAGAGCTTGTCGGGTGGGGGGCAGTTATGGTGCTGAGGGGGTAGGAATGAGGTGAGTCTATGGGATGTGAGTTAAAGTCCCCACCAGTGTCAAGAGTAGGAGCACAAAGCTTTCTTAGGATACTAAAATGTGGAATAAGAGGAAGGGATGAAAGCATTCAGAGGCTGTTCACTGACAGATTCTCTTAATTAAAAATAGAAAACCAGACGTTTATGAAAAGCAAAAGAGTGTCCCATTGTCTTCCTTCTTTAGCCCGTAGAGTAGAGCAACATTCCCTATAAAACAATCCCAGGCCCTGGAACTTATAAACTGGCATTGCCTTCTGTTCTACTAGATTATGTGTTGCTTGTGGGCACATCTATGATCTGTAACTGGCAACACAATTAAATAGCAAAACGGCAATTACAGATGGAGTAAGGACGTGTGTTCACGGCCGATGAGTTCAGAAAGGATATGGCTTAAAATGAAACACATCACCTACTTTGGAGATACGTTCTGGGGAATAGGCTTCTTTTCTCTCAAGCTATCATTCTCCATTCAGCAGTCCGGAAAACCGGTATCACCCGTCCCTCTTCCTTCCTGCTGGTGAGTTCCAGCGGCCCTTAGTCTCTTGAATCATTTCCTCTTTTCCTTCTTATCTGATGCGGCTGTAGCTGAATCTCAAGCACAGCTCATTAACACTGCTGAAAGCAACCCTTCTCTTGCTTCTTTAGTCTCATTCACTTTAAATACATAGGACCACAACTGATTCCTATTTTTTTTCTATTTTGTTTAAAACGCTAAGTAGTTCAAGATCACAAGAAGACTTCATCTGCATACTCATAGTTGCTATATCTTACTATGTATCTTCTGCTCATTTGAGGTCACAGGTTGATTTTAGAAAGCTCTTCTATAGACATGGTAAAAGGGTTTTAACACACTTGGGCAAAAGGAGCTTCTATGTTCTTGCTATGAAGTCAGTTTAAGCAGAAATAACATAATGCTATAGTCCATGTGATCAATAGAAACACTTGCACTGCTTTGAAAACTGAATGTCCGAGCCAAAGTGTTAGTCTGGTGGAGTTCTGGGTAGTACTCGCTTCTTGGCTTTCATTGACCTGTCTTGTCTTTACGTTCCCACAGGACAAAGATGGAGAGAAGTAGCAAAGGAAGATCAGTGGGGGCGGGGGTGGGCTAAGCGGAAAGGTAGTGGAGAAGAAAGGGAAAGAAACAGAGAGGGAAGGAGGGACAGAGGGAAAGAATATGAATAAAGTGGTAGAGAGGGTGAGGAAAAGCAGAGCACCCTCTGATGTCAGTTGGGGTGGATAACCAGTGTCAACTTAGTAGCCCAAGCCAGCTTCAAGTTCTGTCAACAGCCTAAGTAGGCTTCAAAACAGATCCTCCTTGCTCAGTC
>LOEQ01010000.1:0-33005 GCA_001685075.1 Bramus lutescens | reverse complement strand
GACTGAGCAAGGAGGATCTGTTTTGAAGCCTACTTAGGCTGTTGACAGAACTTGAAGCTGGCTTGGGCTACTAAGTTGACACTGGTTATCCACCCCAACTGACATCAGAGGGTGCTCTGCTTTTCCTCACCCTCTCTACCACTTTATTCATATTCTTTCCCTCTGTCCCTCCTTCCCTCTCTGTTTCTTTCCCTTTCTTCTCCACTACCTTTCCGCTTAGCCCACCCCCGCCCCCACTGATCTTCCTTTGCTACTTCTCTCCATCTTTGTCCTGTGGGAACGTAAAGACAAGACAGGTCAATGAAAGCCAAGAAGCGAGTACTACCCAGAACTCCACCAGACTAACACTTTGGCTCGGACATTCAGTTTTCAAAGCAGTGCAAGTGTTTCTATTGATCACATGGACTATAGCATTATGTTATTTCTGCTTAAACTGACTTCATAGCAAGAACATAGAAGCTCCTTTTGCCCAAGTGTGTTAAAACCCTTTTACCATGTCTATAGAAGAGCTTTCTAAAATCAACCTGTGACCTCAAATGAGCAGAAGATACATAGTAAGATATAGCAACTATGAGTATGCAGATGAAGTCTTCTTGTGATCTTGAACTACTTAGCGTTTTAAACAAAATAGAAAAAAAATAGGAATCAGTTGTGGTCCTATGTATTTAAAGTGAATGAGACTAAAGAAGCAAGAGAAGGGTTGCTTTCAGCAGTGTTAATGAGCTGTGCTTGAGATTCAGCTACAGCCGCATCAGATAAGAAGGAAAAGAGGAAATGATTCAAGAGACTAAGGGCCGCTGGAACTCACCAGCAGGAAGGAAGAGGGACGGGTGATACCGGTTTTCCGGACTGCTGAATGGAGAATGATAGCTTGAGAGAAAAGAAGCCTATTCCCCAGAACGTATCTCCAAAGTAGGTGATGTGTTTCATTTTAAGCCATATCCTTTCTGAACTCATCGGCCGTGAACACACGTCCTTACTCCATCTGTAATTGCCGTTTTGCTATTTAATTGTGTTGCCAGTTACAGATCATAGATGTGCCCACAAGCAACACATAATCTAGTAGAACAGAAGGCAATGCCAGTTTATAAGTTCCAGGGCCTGGGATTGTTTTATAGGGAATGTTGCTCTACTCTACGGGCTAAAGAAGGAAGACAATGGGACACTCTTTTGCTTTTCATAAACGTCTGGTTTTCTATTTTTAATTAAGAGAATCTGTCAGTGAACAGCCTCTGAATGCTTTCATCCCTTCCTCTTATTCCACATTTTAGTATCCTAAGAAAGCTTTGTGCTCCTACTCTTGACACTGGTGGGGACTTTAACTCACATCCCATAGACTCACCTCATTCCTACCCCCTCAGCACCATAACTGCCCCCCACCCGACAAGCTCTTTCACTATCTCTCAGGGTGTTTGTTTGCTTGGTTTTGTTTTACAGGGGAGAGCATTTGGCAAGACTGCCCTGCAGAAACTTTGGAAAATATCTAGATTTCAAGCATTCTATAAGTTTAGCCAGTAAACACAGGGCAATTCTCCATTGTAAAATATAATTGGTAAAATTAGAAAAATGCAATTGCTTGATAAGATGCTGTTAGAAGTAGTCTTCTTCTGAAGGGAATGTCCCTCTCTCAGAAGCTATCTATCAATATCCAACAACTCTTCAACGTTAACTGGAATTTCAAGTCCTGCCCTCCACATGCAGGAATTTTGTGTGATTGATCTTCTGAAGGTTTATACATGCTGTCCTGATGCTTAAAAACGTATAAATGGATTTCTAAAAGGCAAGTCGCCAATCTTGCCTCAGAGTTAAGGACAGTGCTGAATGAAGAGATGAATTGCCGGAATGAATCACATGGGAATCTCTGCTTGTAGTTTACTATTGTCAAACTGTACGCTAGAACAGGTTTAAAATCCAAAAGGGCTAACCTCACTCACAGTAGACATATATTCTGTGCTCTGATATCTGGGAACAATTTTTAAAAATTAATATAAAGCTCCTGCTTTGTTATAGACACAGACACAACACAAAATTCTTTAAGTGACTCGCATGTGCGAATGGCTTTAAAAGCCTCTTGCTGTTTAATTATTCACTAGTTCATGGCTTATTCTGACATATTTTTCTTTTATGTTTTTTGGAAAGTATTCTTAAAAAAAGTTACCTCTATTTCTAAAATAGATTTTTTTATCACATAATACATCCCAGTTACAGTTTCTCATCCTTCTACTACTTTGAGGGGCTTCCCACCTCCCTCCTAGCCAGAGTCACCTTCTTTCTCTCAGTAGAAAGCAAACAGGCTTCTAAGGGATAGTAATTTAAAAAGTAAAACAAAATTCGACTAATCTACTATATCAGAATTAGACTAAATAATGAATAAGAAACCTGCTTGCGTAGGAATCCCATACAAACACTAAACTGAATGGTATTATATACATACAAATGACCTGGTGCAGACCCATGCAGGTCCTGTGCATATGGCCTGAGTCTCTGCGAGCTCATGTGAGCTTTAATCTGATTAATTTAGAGGGTCTTCTTTCCTAGGTATCCATACCATCTGGCTCTTACTCTCTCTCTGCCTCTTCTAAAGAGTTCTGTGAGCCCTGATAGGAGAGATTTAATGGAGGCATCCCCTCTATGGATGAGTGCTCCGAAATCTCTCACTCTATTTATAATGCCTAGTTGTTGGTCTCTGTATTATTTATCTGTTACAATAAGGTGTTTGTCTAATGATGGCTCATCTATGAGTATAGCAGAATGTAATTAGGAGTCATTTTATTGCTGCTTTTCTTACTTTTTAAAAACAGTATATTTGGTTTTACCCTAAGTTCCAGACTATCTAGTCTGAGGTTCTATGTCACCAAGCAATATCAGGTATGGGTTCCATCTCCTTAAGCAACTTCAGACATCGACTGATTATTCCCACAAGCTTGTACCACAGTTGTCCTAGCATGCCTTACAGGCTGGACACCATTTTAGATCAAAGTGTTGGTGGTGGGGTTGGTGCTCACATTTCTCATTTCGTAGTTTGAAGAGTAACTTTCTGTAATAATGATACCAGAAGTTAAGGGTGAAGGGTTTCTTAGGCACCAGCTTGTTTTCACCACTCCCATCGAGTTGTGGAGGTGTTGTAATCAGTGATGGGCCTTGCCATCAGTTTGTGAAGACCAACCTATCATCTTGGCAACAGCCTGAGTTGTTTGAGGATTCTTACGGACACTTTTTGTCAACAACTCAGTCAGACGTTATGCGATCCCACACTTTTTGTCAGCAACTCAGTCAGATGTTATGCGATCCCACTGATAGAGGGTTTATTTGGTGATAGAAGATGATTAGTTGAGATTCGGCCCCCACCCTTATTTGGCAGTTTCATTTAGATTACCTTCATATATGTATGTATTTTGGGAAGCTCCTACTGTATTAGGATTCAATGCTACCCCACAGATAACCCTTAATTTTAGCCTTCTCCCACTGCATATCTTCCTTTGTGCCATGCGCAACTTGATCTTTCCTTTCAGTCCCCCAATCAATCCTTAACTATCTTTTCTATTTTTCTTTTATAATGAGATCTGTCTCCCCAGTCTCTTACTCTATACTCAACCTCTGTGATTCTATAGATGGTAGCTTGGTCATCACTGATTTAAGAGCTAATATCCACATAAAAGCAAATATATTTCTCTTTCTGGGTCTGAGATAGCTTACTTGGGATATTAACTTTTTTTTTTAGTTCCATCCACTTAATCTCAAATTTCAAAACTTCTTGTATTTTCACAGCTGAGTAATACTCTATTGTGTAAATGAACCATATCTTCCTTATTCACTCTTCTGTGGTGGGCTATCTAGGTGGTTTTCAATATCTGAGTATTGAGAATAGAACAGCAATAAACATGGTTGCGGAAGTGTCTCTGGTAGACTAAAGCATCATATGGGAATATGCCCAAGTGGTAGAGCTGGATCTTCAGGCAGGACAATTCCAACCTTCCTGAAGAACCATCACATGATTTCAGCAATGGTTGTTCAGGTTTGCACTCCCACCAGCAAAAAGTGTTGTCTTCTACATCCTTGCCACCATGAGATGTTGCTTGTTGATAGATCTTAGTCATTCTGATGGATGTAAGATGAAGTACAAAGGTTTGTTTTGATTTGTGTTTCCCTGATGGCTAAGGAAGTTGAAAATTTCCTAAAGTGTCTTTCAACCATTTGAGTTTCTCCTGTTGAGAACTCTCTATTTAGATCAGTACCCCAATCTTTAATTGGGTTATTTGCTATTCTGGTATTTAGTTTCTTGAGTTCTTTGTGTTTATATTCAGCCAATACTTTAGAAGAATGGAGTCTTTATCCTCAAGAGAGAAAATTCTAATAATTATGTCTCAGTGAATTGCTTATAAATATCTTCTGCAATCATATGTGTTCCCAATAGTTAGGAAAAATAGGCACATAAGCAACAAAAATAGATATCAAAAATAAAGTGCATTTTCCCTCAAACTACAGTATCCATTACAATTCATACTGTATTATTGATAATCTGTGTAACTGTATCTCAGTGACTTATGTAGCTGCTAATTATTATGTGACATTCCTAGCTATTAATAAAGCCATGAATGTCAAATTTGATCACCATCAAATAACTAATCTGGCTTAAAAATTTGGCAGTTATTTTTTTATTATTAAAATATCATTAAAATAATGACTATTATCTGCAATCTTTGTGGTTTAGTGGCTTTCCTCTCTCTGTTTTATAAGACTATGTAAAAAGTCTAAAATGTGTGTCACACATGTTGGAGAATTTTCTTCTAATTAATGGGAATTAATTTTTTATTAAATGGCATTTTAAGCTGGCTAAGCCTACAATTAACACTAAATGTATTGAAACAGCTTTGTTAGCATCATCAGCACCACACAAATTTTCATCCTTACTTCAAACACAGCTAACACACTTGAGGAATGTGCGCCATCTGGTCTGCTGGAGCTTCAGAGACATGAGCACCACAGTGCCTCCTCCCAGCTGTGGGCTTCATCTTAATGCTCACTGTTCATATTAATTTTAATGTCACCATAAACATTCATATGGATTTCTTCTTGATAAAACATTTCCATATATGTTGACTTACTTGAACCTCAAAATTACTCACTAAAACATAAACAATATTTTATCCGTCCTTGAAAGATTATAATTTACCTTACTACACCCAGACAAAGTAAAGAATAAGTAATTTCACCTTTCTGCATATATTTCCAAAAGTAGAGGTGTTGGTCATATCATAAATCTATTTTAGCCCTTTTTGTTTTTGTTTTCTTTTTATTCTGAGTAATCTTCATACTGTTTTCCATAAAGGGCTTATTAATATACATATGTACTATCAGTATACAAGGTTTCCTTTGACTTGTACCCAGAAATAAAGCTCTTGATCTTGAGAAACCACCAAGCTCTTCATTGTCCTTTCACCCTTTGTAACTTCCCTTTTTCTCTCCCTGGAATTTTCTTGTCCCAAAGTGTCACATATATCACTCCTTATTTTAGTCTATTTTCTATCAATTATTATTTTCTTAGACGTATCCCTGTCCCTCATTTAAATAAAATGCTCTGGAAGGGCTGGAGGCTCAGGGGAAAGGCATGTGTCTCAAAGTTCAGTCTTTAGTTCAATCCCCTGAGTTTAATCCCAGAACCCACATGGTAGAAGGAAATAATTAATTCACAGAAGCCATTCTGTGATGTCCGTACATGCACCTTGAGGGACAAGTGTGATCAACAAATAAGTAAAATAAGATAATATTACTATTTGTCACATTTAATTGTACTCATTTCTTCTCTCTTGTAATTAATTTGCATTCCTTATGAAGGGTGGGCATTTTCCTTTTAATTCATAAATTCCCAGCACCAATCATTATTCTGACATATAAATAACAGAAATACGATAAATGGTAAATTTTACTATTAAAAATTATATTTTGTAGGTTATTTGCTTTGTCATTCTTTAGAAAATATTTTTTTCTGTTTTGGCATTAGTTAATTTTGTTGATGCTATGACCAAATATCTGACAAGAAGCAACTTAAGGGAAGAAGGAATTAGTTTTGCATAAATCCCTAGGGAAAATAGTGCTGCGGCATAGAGAGAAAGACAGAGTGGAAAGAATCCGAGGAGGCTGATCACATTGTCTTGATAATATGTAAGAGAAAAAGGGAAGGAAGGATGCTGGTGTTCTGCTTGCTGTCTATTTTACCAGACTGAGACTGAGCACATAGGGTTGTGCCACCTAGTTTTGGGTGGACCTTTTCGGTTAAACCTCCCGTTCATGCCCCATAGACACACGAGGGATGTTTCGATGGTGATCATAATGCCAATCAAACTGACCACTAAGATGAGTCATCATAGTTTCATTTACATATAGATGCTGGTGCCTGAAAAATTATTTGCAGATTGTACTATAGGCAATAAAGAAATTCTAATATTATCCTTCATTTCTTTCTTTTTCATCTGAGTTAAATATACACTTTTTCACTTTTTTCTATGCAATTAAAGATTTTCTCTTTTTGGACAGAATTGAGTATTACCTTTTTTACCACCACATAGAAAAATAGCTGGTCAAATACCTTTGGAAGTAAATTTGTTGAAAATTTTGAATACTTCATCTTATCACAAGACCTTTGACAGAGACTAGAATCTCTGAAGGAGTTGCCTCTGGACCCTGACCGACAATTGTTCTTGATTAGCACAGAAGTCACTCATTCTTTGCTTAAACTCATCACCATTCCTTACCGAAGAGCAGCTTACAGCTTGTTATAACTGCGGAACTTCAAAAGGCTGAATTGTAAAATTGAGGTGAAAAGAAATCCCTACAGGTCAAAGTAATGAATCTAAAATAGACATTTGAGCTTCCCCTGTTCAGCTTGTGTGTCAGTGATGTCCAACTCCAGTGACCTGTGTTAAATCCTTGGTTGCTCATTAGATTTTTTTTTTGTAAATTAAAACACAAGTATATTTTATAGGAGATAATGACCTTGGAAGTTTATCATATACAGTAGGACTTTGTTTACATAAACTATAAATAAATGAATCATCCCTTGGATCTTAAGGAAGGATTATCACACTTCTTTGCAAATTGCTCATGTTTGAAAGAATACATTTCAACTTCAGGTACCTTAGCTTTTCTACCTAAGTGCATTGTCAAATGGAAGTATTCAGGATGTCTTCTCATCCTTGTCTTTGCATTCAAAACAAGCAGAAAAGTAATGAATACCCTACTTGATTTCATCATAGAAGAAATGCTTTCATGACAGTCTAGGTATTATAGAGAGCATAAAGATAGAACTAGCTCATTAAAAAAAAATCTTATCTATTTTATCTGATCTTATCTATTTTAAGAACAAATAAAAGCTGAGATAAGTGAGTGAAAGTATCCTAGACTTAGAAGAACCTCAATTGCAAATTAGCTCCCAGAGTGACTTAGGCAATAGAATTAACTTGAAGCTTACATGAGCCATGTAATGGAATTAATGTCCTGAATGGCAGCTTCTGTTCTGGCCTTTTCTTGAGAGTCACTTTCTGCCATCATTCAAGGTGGGACACGTCACTGGTTTCTTCTCTCAAGGCCTCTAAGAAATGTGCTTCGTCCTGCTCCAGCCAAAGTTTTGGGAACTTGTTTACACTGCCTGCTATGTCATTTATGTGAGCATACTCTCAAGGCTTACACTAATTGCCAAAACCATGCTTAATAGCTAAAATCTTTGTTAACTGCGTCAGACAATTCAGAAAGAATTTTGGCACCGAGCTCCTAGTTAGTAAGTGGATAAATCTAAAGAGTTCCTTGTGGGTTATTGTATTTAGTGAATTTGTAAATTTTTTATTTCTTAAAATTATTTTTGAGGAAAGTGCACTAATGCTACCTTAAGATACAAAAATATGTGATGTATAAGTAAAAAAAATAGGGCACACAAACTGAGTTCTTTTGAAATTTGAATTCAAAGGTTAATTTGCATCACCACCAAATATTACAAAGCTAATAAATCATTGTAAAAACATTTTTTAAAAAAGTGTAATCTCTTTATCTATTCTTTGGGAATTTCACATTATGTACCCTAATCCTGCTGACTTCCAAGTCTTTCCATATCCTCCCCTCACCCCTGCAGTGTCCCCAAAAGAAAATTTTAAAAATTCAACCCCAAAACAAAGCAAGAAGCAAGCAAACAAAACCAAAAATAAAACAACAAAAAAATTCCCAAAACACCTCATCACTTCTCCATCTTTCCGACTTCTCCAACTGATGTGGGATTCCCCTCTGTACGCTGTGATTACCATTAATGAATAAAGAAAAGTGACTTGGCCTGATAACTTAGAACAGAGCTAGGTGGGGAAAACTAAACTGAATGCTGGGAGAAAGGAGGCAGCGTCAGGGAGAAGCCATGGAGCTGCGGCCAGAGATAGACATGCTGAAACTTTGCTGGTAGGCCATGATCTCATGGTGATGTACAGATTAATGGAGACAGGTTAAATTAAAATGTAAGAGTTGGCAAATAAGAAGCTAGAGCTAATGGGCCAAGCAGTGATTTAAATAATATCATCTCTGTGTGATTATTTTTTGGGAGTTTGGGCAGCCGGGAAATGAATAAGGATTCTCCTTACAACATCAAACACCTCTTCATAAGCCCTGGTGGCAATGGAGCCACTGTGTCATATAGCGTACCCTGGTCTAATCAGCTTTATTTGCAAATGTTCATTGCAGTGAGTCATTGGTCTAGTTCAGGCCTCTGGTTTCCTGTGTATCATCATCTCTGGATCTTCCATGAAACTCCTCTGGGATACCCAGAAGCCACCCTGAGTCATGGAGACCCTGTAGGCATTATTCCATGAGACCAATCCCTTCATGAGTTCCAGCAGTTTCTAGATTGGGTAGATGTTAGGGTGGGCCACACCAAGGTCTGTCTATCTGTCTAGTGGGTCTAATGGTCAGTCCAGGCCACTAGGGCTGCATGCCTCATGTGAGGGGATAGAGCAGCTCCCCTATGCCCATGCCTTTGGTGTCAGATCTCTTTTACCTATGGTTAGGGTCAGGACCAGCTCTTTTGCTGCAATGTCCAGCAAGAGGCAGAGCCAGCCTTCCCAGGGCCAGCTAAGGGAAGGGCCAGCTCAGCATGGCTCTCTGATTTCATCACACATGGTTCCTAAGGGCCCTTGAATTGATATAGGAGACAGACATCTACACAGAACTCAGCTACAGCTAGACCACAGAGCCAGACATGGCCCTCTCTTGGCAGAAGGATGACATTCTGGCTCTGGGTGGAAGGGCCACTCAGATCAGGGTGGCTCTGGCAGCAGCATGGCTTTGTGACACCAATAAGGCCTCATGTTGTGGACTCAACCCCAACTTTCCATGGAAACTTTGGTGGCAACACAAGCCTCAGACCTCAATGAAGACCCCAGCTGTGGTAGCACTATGGAGGGTTTAGAAGTCACCATTGTCCTAGGGGGCAATGCTACTCAGATGGGCATGACCCCAGCGGCAGCATGACCCCAGACATTGGGTGCCTTCTATGATAACAGGGGCCACAGATATCAACAAAGACCCTGGTTGTAGTAGGGCCACAGGAAAAACATAATTACAAAAAACATTTTGAACAATGTTTGAGAATGAATTTGAGTTAATTAATTTTACTGAAAATTGGATTGAGTGTTGAATGTGATAACACATGTCTTTAATCCCAGAATTCTGGAATCAGAGGATATCTGTGAGATCAAAGTCTGCCTAGTCTATGTAGCAAGCTCCATGTCAGCTAAGGCTACACAGATGAGGCAAATTCGATGCTAATTCAAACAAACAAAGGATTCAGGATTACAAATTCATGCATGATGATTTGCTTCCTGGTTGGACATCCTTAACATTATCAAGAAAATGATGTGAGGTTTTGGAAATTATTGCTATAATCCTGATATTCTCTGTGACAATGTTAAATGCATTATTATATTAGATACTGAAAGAAGCATTGTTAGTAATAATCCTGGGTGCAAACAAGTTTTCAAGATGCTTTGTACAATTAGAAAAGCTACAATTTATAAATCTATTAGCAATCCCCATTGTCATAACTTCATAGCTTGAAAATTAGTAATTCCTTTGCAGATTATATGACTTTTAATATCACACCATGTGTCTAATATGGAAGATATCGACAGTTTTGTTGGTTGTTTTGTTATTAATTCAATATGGACTTCATTGAAATTGAGAGACACAGACATTAGCATTTTTTGAATATCAAAGGCATTAATTGAATATGTTATGAAAAATATAGCCTTTGTTTGCATAGACTATCAAAAGCTGTTCTTTGGCAGTGTGGTGCATTCATAGAATCAGGGAAAGGAAGGTCACTATTTTCAGTTGTGAATGCACTGATGACATCTTGAGGCGCCAGTGGATCACTCTAACTCAGCATTCACACAAATGTCCACAAAACCAAAACAAAATTTATGAAGAGAAGAAAGATATGGGAAGAGAAAATTGAGAGGGATAGGTAGAATACAGAAGAAAATGGAGAAAGAGATTGATTAGAATAGTGTATATCTATTATGAAATTACAAAACAAAACAAGCTTAATAATAAAAATAGATAATAAAAAATGAAATGTTTATATATACACACCCGGAAGCTTATGTCCTAGTCGATTCTAAACACAGTCAAACTCACAAGAAAAGTTAACAATAACTTGTAGTGTCTAGGAAACAGAAGCCCCAACTTTTACCACTAAGAAATATGTTAGAATTTGTAGTGTTAGCTTTGACAGTTTGGGACAGAATTGAGACAGTGTTTTTCTATGAAGCCCAACCTGAATTCTTCTACCTCTCAAATGCCCATGTTAACAGATGCATGGCAATGAGGCAGAACTGAGATAGACCTTCAGTTTTTTATTATTTTAAAACTTTTTTGTTGAAAATTAATTCTTCTTGTGATGATACATCCCGACTACAGTTTCTTCTTTCTCCATTCTTCTCAGCTACTCCTCCCTTTCTCTGTACCCCAGCCCTCCCCACCTCTGTTTCCTCTTCAGAAAAGAACAGGTCTTTAAGAGACTACCAGGACAAAACAAGGTAAAACAAGTCCTCATACTGTGGCTGGACAAAGGACCTAATAGAAGGAAGAGAGTCTCAAAGCAGGCAAATTGCCGGGCAGTGGTGGCGCACACCTTTAATCCCAGCACTCAGGAGGCGGAGACAGGTGGATCTCTGTGAGTTTGAGGTCAGCCTGGTCTACAGAGAGAGTTCCAGGACCGGCTCCAAACCTACAGAGAAATCCTATCTTGAAAAACCAAATTCATTTTTATTATCATTACCATCATCATCATCATCATCATCATCATCATCATCATCATCATCATCATCATCATCATCAGAAACACACCCTCTCCCCCACTATTAGGAGCCCGGCAAAATTATCATGTGAACAGCCATACCTAATACTCAGAAGACCTGGTAAAGATTCATGCAGGTCCTGTGCTTGCCTCTTCAGTCTCTGGGAGTACATGTGAGCCCTGATTAGATGGTTTAGTAGCGCATGTTTTCCTGGACTCCTTCGTCCCTTCTGACTCCTACAGTATTTCTTCCCTTTTTTCTACTTTCTTCTACAGGGTTCCCAGATCTCCTAGGGGTGGGACCAATAGAGACTCCAATTAAGATTCTTTCTCTGGGATTGTGAATTGTAGGCTAGTTTTCTTTGCTTTGTCTAAAAGCCTGAGTAAATTGGGAGCATGGAGACCATGGGAGAGGGTAGAAGGGGAGAAGAGAGGAAGGGAGGGGAACAAAGAAAAATGTAGAGCTCAATAAAATTAATTTTTAAAAAGATTCTTTCTCTACATAAAGTCTGCCTGTGAGTGTCTGCACCAGCTCAGTTTGGAAAGTTGTAACATCAGATTCTTCACCAGGAGTAGGGGATTAGAGATTAACAATTGCATGAATGGAGTAATAAATTAGAGGGAAGGAGGAAAGGGGAGATGAGAAAGAGGAGAGATCAGATGGCTTGTACATTATTTTATGTAAAGCTTATTAATAGCAACACATTGGGTTGTTTCCAGTTTCACAGTTTTATGAATAATCTGTGACATAAATCTTGTATGAGTGTGCTCAGACCTCATCTATGTGTACATGGGTGTCTCTGTGAGTATATGATTATTTGGGGTATTCTGTGAGGGTCAAATTTAAAAATGGAATTGCAGGTTAAAGGGTAGGTACTGATTATAAGCAGATACTTTGTAATAAATTATGTTGAATGATTATCCATTATAAACAAATGAAAGAATTTTGTTCCTAAATTGATACAGAGTACTCTTTTTGACTAATTCTAGAGAAAAGAATTGTATACATCTTAGCTCGACATAGGTATGCATGTACAACAAGAACAGAACATTTTTAAGGCTAAATACACAATTACGGGAAATTAAGTATTTGAAGTTAAGATTTATGCCCCAGATATATATTAATGGAGAAATTTCTAAGAAATATATACATTAAAATAAATAAAAGGGGCCACTCAAAATTAGCCTTATGTCTCCCTTTCTCTGTCAAAGGACAATCTCCAAGTCTATTACACCAGAAAGGATTAAGAAATGAACAAAGTGCCATACTCTGTACAACAACTCATATTCAGTTCTTAGCTTGAGTGATTTCTGTTATGGTACAAATTCTACTTCTGGTTGCCAACAAATTTCCAAATTTCTGTTGTTTGAGTCACCTTACCTGTGCTGTTTTTTCCTCAGTGAATACTAAACATTAGCTACAGTATATATAAATAAATCAAGCAATAAATAACCACATTATCACTATGCTAGCTGACTAGAAGGGAGAATCTTCTCATGGTGAAATATTTCTACTTTTGCAAGGACACCCAAGAAGAAGAATTGTATCATTTGGGCTTTGGCAGATACTGTCATGCCCCATCACCCAGACAAATTTTTAGTGAAAGACATATTGTCTCAGCTTATACATTCTGCCGAGGAATGGCCTTCAGCTCTCAACTTTCCTTGGCATTGCCTGAGCTTCACAGACCTGCCTTTTACAAGGTTAAGCCTTTCTTTGGAATGCCTCACAGTCAGTAAATGACCTACCTTATTCAGGAATATAAAAGTCATGTCACTCCACACTACCATAGAGGGTTTAGAAGATCATTTCTGAATCCCTCCATTGAGGAGATATAGGTTACATCCAGCCTCATTGTGGTGGGATTTTCCTGTCAAATCCTGCTTCTCTTCCACATGTATGGCCCCCAAAGCCTCAATCAAGTAAACACACTGCATACTAAATTCCATCCCACATTTTGCTTCTTGGGAATCTGGTCTTAGGGAGTAAGTACAAAAAAAAACTACAATATTATTAGGTATTGTGTCTGTTTTGCCAAAACTGTGCATCTGGAGAGACCCAATGCCCTTTATGGCAAACCAGTTGACTCACCAAACAGATCGGCAACTCTATCATAAGAAAATCAATACATTTCAAATATTTCCCATTCTGGGACAACTATGTAAGTTTAATTCTAAATACCTTCTTTCTTAAGTGACTTTATTATTAACTTTACTATGGATTACTCATACTAAGAACATGGAATGTTTTCTCAATAATATGTAAAGATAACAAAATATAGATGTAAGAAATCAAATAATGATGATTATTAGACTGTTCAGACATTTAAAGTAAATGTATGCTCATGAAATACACCATATTATTTATTTATATTTTTCTTTCAGCAGAATTCATTGGACCAATATTTCTCTTCCTCTTCTGTGGGAGAAGAAAACATCAACTTCTACTCCACCCTGTCCAAAAGTTTCATTCTACCTTACCGTGTTTTTAGATCCTTTTATTCCTTCCTTGGGTGTGACAGTTAACAGGGCCAGATTTTCTACTCTTGTTAAACAGGGAAAAGACATCTAGCTGTGAATGCTGTGATTCATATTAAGTGAAATAATATCAGAAAAGTACAAAACATGGTACCTAGCACAGCAACGCTTCCTGTGAGAAAGACTATGAGAAATCTTTCAAGATAAGATACATTCAAGGTCCCTTCACAAATGAGTGCAGATGGGCAGAAGGGGCATAATTGTGTACAAAATGACCTCCTTAAACGCTCTTTATAGAGTTACTGCCAAATGGGTTACTAGAGACAATAAAATATGAGGTCACAGTGAGGGGAGAATGGCAACTTTATATACAAAAATACTAAAATGAAGTAGTGTTTCTTTATTCAGCTGTTTCTTAAGCTACAAACATTCAGATAGAGGCCTAAACTGTCATTCTAGATGATTAGAAAACAATAATGACTATAGGCATAAAGTTTCTTTCTAGAGGAAGGGTTATATCCCACCACTGCTACAAAGTAGCTCTTGTCTTTACCCAGACCCTAATGAAAATACTTGTTATCCACAAATTCAACCAATGCTTGATTTTCATGCTTCTAATAATGAATAAGGGATGACTAGAACATGGTCCTAAATAACCGCTTCAATGACATAGTAGTTGCTTCAAATTGAGGGGAAATCATCCATGAACTATCCGCCCTGGAAAAGAGACAACTGTGTAAAATGATAACGTATATGTGAAACACACAGACACCTCATCCATCCTCCTTGCAACCAATCGCTTTCAGTGAAATAAATACTGCACACATCGCAGTAAATGGAGGGCATCTTTATGTTTTGAAATGGACAAAGCTGTCTTCTCTTGTGTTGGTGTTGTAGAAAGCAATGCTTTGCAGTGTGGTGTCATTTCCATGAAAAAGACAGGCCTGCGTTGTCCCTGATTTATAATGGAATAACACTCATGAGTATTTGTCATAACACTAGTACTGAAATATTCTGTGATCCATCATGAGGAACAAAACTGGAAACTGTAATGCTGAGAAAGGAAAGGTGAGGGTAGGGGATTCTTTGTCAGAGGACTGGAAATAATGCACATGATCTAAGAAGATAGAATAGAATTGGATGTGAAGGAAAGGGAAATGGAAGATCAGAATAATTAATATGTACTGAGACATTGGTGTTAACTTCTGGTTACTTATTATAATGTTTTGCAGATAAAGAACCTTAGGCTCAGAGGATGTATGTTGTCCATACAAGTTGATTGAGCAAGAGAAGAATGATCATAATTTGAGCACAGACTTATCACATTGAAGTATGATTCGCATACAAGTCTTAGGTTTTGAATAAAAGTCCACTGTTTATTGAGGAAATGAAGTCCTCTTGGAGATGACTTTTAGGCAAGGCCTTCCTGTGCCACAGCTTGAGTGCCCATTACTCCAAGGTTGACTTTGTCATGTCCACCACCACAAAGAGAAAACATGATGACTGAACAGCGAAGAGACCCGACAACCACCGTTTTGTGCGCTAATTAAATTAAAATTGCTCCTTCTGAGACATGGGGCTTTCTAACTGCTCTAGACTTTGTGCAGAAAAACTTCTGTCTCTTGATACATTGTGTGCCTAGCTGATGGAATGCTCAGTTCATTTCACAGACACAAGATGATGCCTCTTGTGCCCATTAATTCTGCTCCTACCAAGTAGTGAGAAAGCTGCCTCTAGCCACTCACTTCTGCTACCACAGCTCGGCGAGTCCAGTTCTTCCTTAAGATCCTGGTTTCTATAACCTATCAGGATGAGAGACCTGACAGGAAAAGGTTTTCATTAGTAAATATGCAGAGCTCTAGGTGGGTTATTTTTTAAACACATATACACAGTTGCTCTTCATGTAGATTTCTATCTTTAGCTGATTCTAATAAGCTCATGTGTAGAGACTATATATTGTGCGACGCATAAATTTTTTTGAATTATGAATGTGGTGTGTGTGTGTGTGTGTGTGCACGTCTATGCACACATGGGAGTACAGTTTAAATGAATGCCAGAAAAAGGTGCAGAATCCCTTTGAGCCAGAGTTACAGACAATCCCGGATCACCAGACATACGTTCTGGGAACTTGATGCAAGTCCTCTTCAAGAGCAGCAATCACTATTAATGTCGAGCTGTCTCCTGATTTGTATTATGTTTGTACGTATCGTTAGATCCCCACAATTTAAATGTAAGTGTATGGATGTAATGTAGCTGAAAAACTACAGACCATGGGGAAGCTATGTCGGTTTCCTTGCTGTTAGTGCCACAATACTCTTATAAGATGGAGAAGACCGCTAGTCTTGATACATTCCCAGGTTTGCATGCTAACTTGTCCTCTTAATGATTGACTTTAGATAACTAATGTAACTCATTGGGGATTTAATTATTTATTAAAGCAGGTATAAACTCACATCTTACAGGGTTGTTACAATTGTCAATGAGATACAAGTGCACACTATGTCTTGGAGACTACTTAGTGTCAGGCTTCTCATAAATAAGGTCAGTGGGTATTTGAATATTTGAGTACCTAGTACATTTGTTGCCACAGAGCATGGACAAGCTTTGAGGAGCTCAATCTGACATGAGTTAATCGAAATCAAGAGTTCTACATCTTGCTTGAAGTAATCCTGAGCTGAAAATTAATTACTAGCTTAATCACTGCCTCTGTTCTCTTTTGTTAGTCTACAGGGCTAAGAATTATTTCAATTCTAGTTTTGTTCTATCACAATTGTTTGGAACATGTGTATTTTCCTTCTTTTGTTCTGTTCACAAACATTTAATATCTATCAAGCAGCAGGCACTCTGCTTAGGTTTGGGAGGTAATGCAAAGCTGAGGTTCACACAAACTGTACCATTCATCTTGCAGCCTATTTCCCTATGCAAATGTTGAAATAACATAATAACAATGCACTGTGAATAATTAATTATAGAAATCCTTTCAGATGTCATGGCAACTATGAAGCAGACTTTATGCAAACACAAACGGTGGACATTTTCCAGGAAAAAAATGCAAATGAAAATATGTGGTAAGATGAAAGAAGATGAAGTGTGCTAGCATAGTTGCCCAATCTAAGGGGGAATATGGTATCCGGAAATAATCAAGGCTGACCAGAGATGGAACATTAGCTTTACCAGAGGAGTGAGTACCCAGTCTCTCAGTAAGCATTCCACTTCTCACCAAAATCAATACAGTACCAGTGAACACTAAGAATAGTATTTTACAGGATCCAAAAATTGGTTAAGAGAGGCAAATCTCATTCCACTCATGAATACAATCTTCCTGAAAAAGGGGGGTGGCATTTCTAATGAAGACAAGGAGAACATGTCCTACACTTTTACCTTCCCCTAAAGCACATAAGAACGGCAAGTGTCAAAGGTTCCCAACACATATTACATGCAAATTGCATAGTATACAAATCAAACTTCTAATATTTAGTATGACTTACAAATGAGCGCATGGAAAAGAACGAGATATATTAATTATCTTAAGAGTACATGAGCAGAGTTCTTTGAGTAATTTCATCAAACTAAAAAGTAACCATAAGCTGAGATCACAACAAGAATCTAAGGATCATTCTTATTGTTCTACTCCATTAATATTTTACTTTCAACTATTTCTCTCATCCAGTTTAAAGGAATTGAGAAACCCAGTGGAGATAGAAATCGTCCTCCTTTCTGTAGGTACAAACACTAGCACTAGAAAATGACAGTGTTAATTTTTGTCTTATATAAGGTAGAAGTTTCAAAGTAATAAACATGAACTTCAATCTTCATTTCTCAGTTTTGCTATCAAATTTAGTCTCTTTTAAGACATCCCATAACCACTAATGGAGGAAAGAGTTGTTTACAAAGCTTCTCATAAGTGTTTGTTAAGTTCATTTGTCTGAAACCCATTATAAGCAACACTTGATAAAGAAGAGAAATCGGACTGTAAAATGGATGGAAAACTAAGCATCCTTTATATTCAATGAATTGTCAGTGTTTAATTATGTTTCATAAAATGCAAGCCGTGAGTACTAAAAATAGCAATAAAATCAAATTAGTGAATTGAGAGTTGCTATGTACTGAGTTTTGCAAGTGTGCTTCCAGGACCAGATCTTAGCTGCATCCCGGAGCACGGTATAAATGCAAGTTCAGGCTTCCACACCTTCACTAAATCAGACCATCTAGGAGAGGAACCTGTGACATTGCCGTGTAGAACATCTTCAGATGCTCTTGTTACAATTGGAGTTAATTCCTGTTTATAAAATGCTGTATAAACACGTGATTTGCTCATCCTCAGTCAATTCTACTGCATCTTTGCATAATCACACTCAGGACTCTGGCATTCAGAGTATGATTATGAGATGATTAAGGTTGAATGGATGATAGTTAATGGTGCAGTGATTGATAAGAGTTCTGCCTGTGTGAGCTGTGAAGGCTAAATTGTCTGAGCTTGTGGGCCAATGCAGCTCTCCAGATAACTCTCTCAATTATTGTGTAGTTTCTCTCTGATGGCAGTTTCAGGGTATGCAAACTTGTTATACGAGAATAACTAGTCCAAAAGGCATAGCTACATGTGAAATACTATGTGTTGGGTATGGGGGCGGGGAGTATTAACCAAGGCTGATATTCCATTAGTGTTTAGGACCTTATCCAATTTCTTCTCAGTTAGCAGGAAGGTGCAGGGTCTATACCATGTGATAACAGAATGATTAAGTATGTAGAAAATATATCAGAATAAAATGGTTTTGACCATCATTATAAAAAATGTCATTGACTTACAAAGTGTAATCTACAATTTCTGCTCTTTTATTGAGGAAAATTAAGATGGGGATTGGTTAACAAACCTGACCCTTTTGTCACATGTAGAAAGTTGTAGAACAGAGATTCAACCTCAGAGCTTGGCAATCTTGGTCAGAAGGGACACTAGTTTTCATGAGACTTTAGTGCCAACATTAAGTAGAAGATTTTAAGTGAATTTTCCCTTTATATATTCAAATTACTAGTTATGAACAGTATTTATAATTATCACCATTCAATTTATTTACAATACTGTGTGGTATATGTACATTTCATTAAGGATTTAAATATGTACATCTAAGTGCACATGTGTGTATCATGTATTTTAGTGTATGTACATGTATGGAAGCCTAGGTCAATGGCAACTATTTTCACTATTATTTCCACATTTTTTAGTTAGTAACAGAGTAGTTGGGGATAAAATTGTTTTCAAATACCCAAAGATTGTAAGAATCATAAGGTATTCTGTCTTTTATGATATAACAAAGATGAAATTGTAGGTTAAGTGTTTTGGTTAGACCAATTTCCTCCCAAAGGGCTTTGCGTAATGATTAAGATTGTGTGGCATACATTAGAGTGCTAAAGTGAAAATCTTTCCTAGAAAGCAAGTATCACTGAAGCGGCCAGCTGGCTGGTTTTGGCAAAAAATGCAGCCGAACTTCCTTCAACAGAAAATGTTCAAATGCAGTTGCATGCACCATCAATTCTAGTTCTAAGATTCCAGACTCAAATGCTGATATTAAAATATATTTCTAGAAGTGCTGAGCCTTCCTCTCTACAACAATCAAAGTGACAGTTTACAAATTCATCCAGCTTTCTTCCTATTGGATGACATGGTCAGCTTCTAGGAAACAAGGTCCATATTGGTAAGCATCAATCTTGGAAGCATCATTGTTGGAGGAGGCTGCTCATTTGTTCCTGCCCCCAAATAATCACACAGAAACTATATTAATTATATCACTGCTTGGCCCAGCTTCTGACTGGCTAACTCTTACATATTAATTTATCTCGTTTCTATTCATTTGTGTCTCACCACATGGCTGTGGCTTACCGGCTAAAGTTCCGGCATCCATCTCTGGCAGGGCTACATGGCTTCTCCCTCATTCTACCTTCTTCCTCAGAGCATTCAGTTTAGTTTTCCCTGCCTACCTAAGTTCTGCCCTATCAACAGGCCAAAGCAGTGTTCTTTATTAATTAACCAATCATATTCACAGCATACAGAGGGGAATCCCACATCACATCATGTACCAGAGAGGTTAAAAACTCCTGTGAAGGGCTAGCTCAAAAGGATTTCCCTAACACAGAACACAGGAGATGATCAAAGATACTGTATTCACTATATTGTACTATATTCATAGTTCATCCTAGACTGGGTGTAGTTTCCCACATTAGAAGTATTCTCACCTTCATACTTATTAATGTAATTTTGTGTTGATATTTTGGACCTTATCAGTGTTTTCAGGGTATTAGAATAGACTAATTGACTAGGGGTCAGGTTCTCAGGCCACAGAGATAACCTTTGCCAACACTGCTTACCATCTCATCCCAAAATGAACAGATTAACTAGCAAATTAAGCTATTGATACAGTTTGAGTCTTTCTGTGAAACAGATTAGATGCAAAACTGCATTAATTCTTCAGTTGTGTCTGTTACTTTTGTCCCTACATTTTCTGGACAATTAAATGAAATCTTGAGAGATACAGAATTTATCAAACTTACAAACTCCTTGAATCTGTTCTTTTGTTGACACAGGTTGAGCTCTTAATTAACAAGTCTTACTCACCATCTGTCTATTGACTTCCAACTCTGAGCATAATCTTCACTTGTTAATGGAAATAAATAACTCAGTAAGACACCTATATTATAGAACCTGTATACTGTATGTCAGAATCAGCTGTACTGGATTTATAGATAGAAGTTGTCCAATAATTAACTAAAATTATCTGAAGTATCTGTGAGGTCATGGATGTGAGTCTTAACTCTACCAACTAATTAACTTCTCAAATGAAATTACTTATGGTGAGCATGACTAGCCCATGGACTGTTCTTTCCCACACAACTCTAAATAGAGGAAAATCAAGGACTGAGTTGCCACAGCATTATGGCTTAAATTTGTTGTTGAAGAAGGGTTTACATAATACTTTATTCATACCTGAATTCAAACAAAAGAAATACTAATTTATGTTTCTTTTATATGAGCAATAACTATTAATTTAATAGTAGTAGACAGTATAAAATGAATTTTAATATAGCTAGCTCAAACAGATGAAGAATTTAGGTATTAAACCTAATTTATGCTTATTATAATCTTGGCCAGGTATCATATAGATTGAATTGATTCCCCATTTGTAACCTTGGCATTGGAACAGAAAGATGTATAGATTGGAATGAGGCTTCTGAGAAGGGTTGTCAGGGAAAACTCAGGGTTCACATCACATTTGTATTTGACTTCAAGAAATTCATTTGCAATGTATGCAAGTTCCAAATATTTTATAGTATATGTTTTATTAAACTACTGTCTCAATTATGTAGTTCGAGCTCAGTTGTATTTTATACATTTTGTTGGCTAAATATAATGAAGAGTCCCCATGTTTGCTATTGTTAAACCAGACGAACTATAATATTTCTGCTGTTGGGGAACTCATTAAATTTTGCCTTCACCTAAAAGCTGTATACTGAGTGCCACTTGTGTCAGATAATATTAGAAATAGACAATATATTGTTACCTTATATATTACTCAAATGCAAGGTGGGGAATATTGCCAAAGTCAAAAATGATGCAGATAGTTAAAATGCCACCAGATAGTCAAAGTCAATGAACATAAGTTCTTATTATGCATTATCTTTAAGAATAAACACTTTGCTATTTTATGATGACTTCATCAAGAAGCACATGCATTTCCTCTGTGGAAGAGACACAGATTTGGGATGTTAGTGGACTGAACCTGTCCTATGCGCTTTTGAATGACAGAAATAGGACTGATTGTTTTTTCTGTTTCAAGTCACAGCCCGGGCTCTGATCTATTCAATTCCTCTAAAATGAGATGGAAATAAATAAGTTGCTTGAGAAGCAGTTTTTACTCTATTTAACAGTATAGGGATGAAGTGTGCAATGTTAAAAATAAAATGGCGCCGTGCAGTTCCCTGAAAGGTGGCAGTGGGCACCAATGTAATGGTAAAAATAAAACAGCACTGTTCCCCAAAGGCCAGCAGGCAGTGGGCCCCAAGAGGCAACAGTTCCAGGCAGGGAGTTGTCCAGCAGGTGAGAGACAGAGACAGATAGGCATGAGAGAGGCTGAGAGAGAGAGAGAGGGAAAGAGAGAGAGACAGAGAGAGAGAGAAAGAGAGAGGGGGAAAGAGAGAGAAACAGAGAGGGGGAAGAGAGAGCAACAGAGAGAGGGGGAAGGGGGGAAGGGAGAGGAGAAGCTAGATTTTCCAGTGAGAGACAGAAAGGAAGAACAAGCCTCTTTCTGCTCTTCCCCCTTTTCTCCTTCCATTCCGTAACCCGCTAAATAAATATCCAACCTCACTCTGCATGGCATGCCTGTCTCTGTCTCTCTCTTGCCATGGCTCCTTGTGGGACTGGCTGACCACCGAGATCTCTCACCCATGCAAGGCTCCCTGCCTGGCGCCCACTGCCCTTCTTGCCTGCTGCTTGCGCCCACCCCTTGGGGAATGGCACCGTTTTATTTTTACCATTGCAGAGTGTACAAAGGAAATGTAGTATCACCTGGTGGAAGAGAGGAAGGATACCTTAAGTAAGTAAGCTTTCAACTGCTTTTCTTTCTTTTCTTCTTTTTTTTTGAGACAGGTTTTCTCTGTATAGCTTTGGAGCCTATCCTAGAACTAGGTCTTGTAGACCAGGCTGGCCTTGAACTTACAGATATCTGCCTACCTCTTCTTGAGTGCTAGGATTAAATGTGTGCACCACCACTGCTTGACTTCAACTGGTTTTTTTTCCTAATCCACAGTCACAATACCCATATTCCTTCAAACAAAATCATACTCGGTTCTATCAAAGCAATTCCCCTGTTCCTGGTACCAACTTCTGTCATATAGGGTTTTTTGTTACTGTGAAAAGACACCGTGACCACAGCACCTCAATTATGTCTGTACTCCTACCCTTCAAATAATCACAGCTCTAGAATTAAGTGGGAATACAGTTATGGTGTAGGAGGTCCTTCTGTTTGTGTGTTGCTTTCATTGGTTAATGAATAAAGAAACTGCTTTGGGCTTGATAGGGCAGAACTTAGGTAGGTGGAGAAGACAGAACTGAATTCTGGGAGGAAGAAAGCAGAGCCAGGGAGAGACGCCATGGATCCACTGCCGGAGGTAGATGTGCTGAAACTTTTCTGGTAGGCCATGACCTTGTGGTGATACACAGATTAATAGAAATGGCTTAAATTAATACGTAAGAATTAGCCAGTAAGAAACTAGAGCTAATGGGCCAAGCAATGTCTTAATTAATCCAGTTTCTGTGTGGTAATTTCGGGGCTAAGCTAGCCAGGCGGCCAGGACAAAAAAAGTGGGCACTCTTCTTACAACACAGTCAGAGTGTATAATAGTAGAAGTTTTGGTGAATGCCCAGGAAGTCTGATTCTTGACTTCCACATCACAGTTGTTTATTTTGTGTTCTGTGTAGTAACTCAAAAATGTAATAAAAAAATGACATTACCAGGTCTGGCCTCTCTTCTCTACTTAAGCCAGACTTCCTCTTCCTTTCTCAGCTGTTAGAAAACCTTTTGCACTGAGCTTGAGAGCTTTAGAGCTTGCTTCCTTGATAGAGAAAATCTCTCCTACTTTCTGAATGGCTGGCCCTCTCTCAGCCTCTGGCACAATGCTTAGTTGCTACATCCTCAGCAAGAATATCTTTGAGCTTCACACAAAGAAGGAAAATCCAAAAGGAAATTATTGTTTCTCATCTCCCTGCCTGCCTTCTTCACTGCTCATACCATGGATTTTGATATGCTTGTTAAATGACACTGAGTCTCAGCACTAGGACTATGGCTCACTGTGATGAGGGCTGTGCTTACATGTTTAGAATGTATGTGAACTGCACATCAATTTATCTGATGAATGCCAGTTTCCTTAGGATATGTACACAAGAAAAAAAAGCTAATCTATGAAGTAGAAACAGCTAAAATTAGGACTTCACAATTTTCTTTATTTAACCATGTGCCTTATTTTTGGAATAGGGATAAATAATACGTATTTATATACTAATCTTTAAGTCAGCTAGAGAGTCCGATCTACATCACCTGAGGTTGTCCATTCTTATTTGGACAATACCAGCATTTGAAGCAAGATGTTTTGCCAGGATATTTTTCCTCCTTTGAAACTAATATCTTTGTCATCCCCAGGAGGGTGCAAGACTGTGTGTGGAGGTAGACAGCAGCTTTTACTGGCAGCTCCTGACTAATCTGAATATTCTTAGCTACCTTGTCAAGCCCTAGAAATGTTTGATTTCCTGCAGGAAATGTTTGCCTTTGAAAACTCCAGTGGGGAAATAGCTTTTTCACCTCTGCTCAAGAGAATGCCTTAACATTGTCTGATGATGAGACTCATCCCCTGAAGGAGGTACAGAGCATCTAATGAGCTTAGGAGCAAATCACAAAGCCAGCAGGGATTGATATCCAAATCTTACCCATACCTTGCTTTCAAAAAATGTTTTAAAGTCTGCTTTATAGCTTTTTATAAATTGAGGTACCCATTTATACTGAATTTTTGTGTATGTGTTAAATTGAATTTATACAACTCTATAGAAACACATTTAATCACAGGTGTGTGACATGGTTTCTTTGTTATATTTGTTTTAAATACTCATTAATACAATAGGGACCAGATACAGTTATGACTTTCTCCTCTACTATGAGCTTTGCATCTCATACATTAAGGAGACCCATATAAATTTATGTAGACACGTACAGATACCACAACCCCTATGTATATTCACCCAAAGTATGGCAGACCAAGGCCATGTTCAGAAACTTAATTAAAGGCCTCAGATTGAATTTGTTTATAGCTACTGCTTTTTCCTTCCCTCAAAAGATACCCCTAAACTCTAAACCTTTCTTAAAACTGAGTACCAGACATGAATTTTGTATTTGTGCCACATGAAACTCTATCCTCAAGACCTCTCAACGGGTGATCACTTACTTCATTCTTGTTTCTCTACAGTTGCTACTGCCTTTGGAAAAAAAAACTCCCCTAGTTTCATCTCCAGAGAACCCTGATCCCTGAAATCTTGGGTCCAAATATTAGCTACAAAGACAGTGATTTACAGGTGCAAAAGTTATACATGAGTTGAACTTAAGCTTGCTTTTCAGAACTATTCATATAGTTCAGCTATGAGGATTATGTGAGACATAAATGAAACATGAACAAGAAAGCAATTGAAAAAGAAAATTTTAGTGTCCACAGCTACAGTGAGTTGATACGGGACAAAGGAGAGTAAAATGTATGTCATTGAGAGAAGCATCTATGAAATACACTGGATGAATTGTTTTACTTTACATTTACATGGAAATTAAATCCCATTTCAGAAATGGCACACCTCCCATATATGACCTGAGCCAATTCCATCTTTGACCTCAACTCCTGATCGTCTCTTATATTCTTTTAATTTTCTCTTCTTTTCATAAAATCCATTCTTGCTTCTCCTCTCCTGAACCTTCTACTTCTAGACCCTCAAGAGCCATAGATCCTTCAATTGCATGAGATTGCTATTCCCAAAGAGCTCTTTCTCCAGACATCTGCTTAGTTAGCTCCTTCACTGCCTCAGGGGCATGAGAGTCAGCATCTTCAGTTTAGGATATATTTGGAATATATGTAGTCTGAGATTAGACTTCCACTTTTTTCATTTTTCTTTATTGAAAATAGATTCTTTTTACATACAATATCAACTGACTGTAATTTCACCTCCCTCTACTCCTTCCAGTTCCTCCCTACATCCCCTCCTCCAGATCTGATTTATTTCTGTCTCTCATTAGAAAAGAACAAACTTCTAAGATAACAACCAAACATGACAAGTTAAAATATAAGATGAATAAAATGTGTAAGGTAGTCAGGCAACCCAGCAGGAGGAAAAGAGTTTCAAGAAAAAGCATATGAGTCAAAAGCCCACACATAGACTAACCTTGAGCAAAAAAGATTTAGAAAACTAGACTACATTTAAAACTGTATTTTCAGGAGTTCACAATCCCTGATAGAAAATAAAGATCAAGGGTAATGTATACAATTCCCATGCTCTCTACACTAGGGTTCAAGAATAGTAACTCCAAATGAAATAAGGTAATCTAGATAAGCTGGGGAGACAGAAATCAGAAGGAAAAGAAGTTAAAGTGAATGTAATTTGAGGAGCCATAAACTATTAAATTTTCTTTTAAAAGAAGTGTACCAAAAAAATTCTGCTTTGTGGCTTCCTGACTTGGGGTGAATGTTATATACTATATATAAATAAACTACTATTCTATGAGCGTGGCAAAGAAGAAATACAGAGTTATAAAGCAAACTACAATATTTTTAATCTGTCATGATAGAGAATAATTTCTTTATTAAATTTCCAGAGTAAAGACATCTCTAAACCTGACAAAACTAGCAGGAAGATATTCAATCTGACACACCATGAGATACCTCTCAACATCACAAAGGATATCATCCTTAGAAGGAAGACAGTAAAATGCTCGGTGTGAAAATATTGAATGTACAAAGAAAATAAAAAGACTACAGCCATGAAAGATGAAGAAGAATATGAAAAATTATTAGAAGAAAACTGTTCTGGGAAAAATGCTAAAGCAACAAGGATACTGCCTAGATAAAGCAATGTGAACTACGTATTATAATGAAACTTATAGATTTAAGGGAGGATAGTCAGAATGAAGAACTCAAATGAAAAGCAGACTCAAGTGAAATTCCTAGTGTTAGACATAGAAGATCTAAGAACCAAAAATAAATAAAAAAGCAAGGCTATGGCTAATAAAAACAAACATTACAAAATGAAATTTCCGAAAGTACAGCATTGGAAACTATCTGAATTTAAGAGAGCAATATGGAATGGTAAAATAAGAGAAGGCCTAATAACCTTTGGGAGAAGCTAAAGCAATTGTCCATAGATATTCTGGAAGAAAAACGTTTAGATTGGAACTGAGAATATATAGTTATTTTTAGATATGAAATATATATTTTTCTGATTTGAAGAACTATAAACACTTCCATGCAAAGGGCTCAAAGAAACACAATCAGAATGATCATAAAAGCTGAAGGAACAAAATATATACTAATTGAATCCCAAAATGCTTGTGATCAGGAGCTACGGGTAGGTTGGCAGGGCAATCAAATTCAAGCAGAGGAACAAATCCACTTGTGAGCACAGAAACCCAGGATATTCTGTATGTTGCCTCACTGACTGAGCTCCTAATGTTTAGGCAGGAGCTATTTAAGAACAGTGTTGGAGGAGGCCTTTAGTTGGTTCCAGGATGCTTAGCCCTGAAATGATCACACAGAAACTGTATTAATTAAATCACTGCTTGGCCCATTAGTTCTAGCTTCTTATTGGTTAACTCTTACAGCTTACTTTAACCCATCTTTATTAATCTGTGTACCACCATGAAGTAGTGGCCTACCAGCAAAGTTTCAACATGTCTGTCTCTGGCAGTGGTTTCATGGCTTCTCTCTCAACTCTGCCTACTTCCTCCCAGCATTTAGTCCAGCCTTCCCCACTTAGCTCTGTTCTGCTCTGCTCTGCTATAGGCTCAAAGCAGTTCTTTATTAACCAATGTTATTCACATCATACAAAGAGGAATCCCACATCACAACAGCTACCTTTTTGACCCCAGATCTTATACTGCCACAGATTTGTCAGGCTCTAGAGTAGTGGTTCCTGAGATACTCAGAAAGAGCTGTTGAGTATGTGAAGAAACCTTAGGTCTAGATATGACTTAGAACTTAGAAAATGAATGTAAATTGCACATCTCCTAACATCAAATAATGGAACCATTCACAAGGATCTTGAATCTTTAAATATTCAAAATATGCAAAAGTGAATCTTGGATATAGTGCTATATCAAACATGAAACAGGGTTATTAATAATATTTGCTTTCATTGTAGAGGAAGAATAATTAACCCAGGCTTCCTTTGATACCTCAAGTGATGTGATAGACAAAAGTTACATAAAATATAGTAATTTATGAAGCACCAAGCTGTTGTATATTTTTACGTCTATGTTTGTAGAAAGGTCTCACAATCAATACAGGAAATATTCTCTGACACAGGAACACATAACCTTTCCTCAAAGATCATAATAGCTCTCAGAGCGGGCGATCCAGGGATCTTAAATGTAATGAACTGTATTGAAAGAACACCATGGTTTATTGTTGGTTTGTTTATTTTTGCAAATGAAAGCACCATCAAATTTCCACATAAAATTAATTGTGAAAAGTTTTATTCCAAATGAACTTTTATTTCCTTCATTAAACTTACATGCTAATATAGATTATGGACAATAAGGAATAAATGTGTAAATTAGCTGTGTTAATTTATAAAGGCAAGAACTAATGGTGGCTAACGAAATCCAATTGAGGGAATAGGCTATCAAAATTTTGAATTGAGACACGTGGGAAATATCATCATTGATATCAACTTAATTATTTTATTCATTAATAGCATCATTTTGAGTGAGGTAACCCAGACCCAGAAAGACAATTATCACATGTACTCACTCATAAGTGGTTTTTAAACATAAAGAAAAGAAAACCAGCCCACAAATCGTAATCCCAGAGAACTTAGAGAACAATGAGGACCCTAAGAGAGACATACATAATCTAATCTACATGGGAAGTTGAAAAAGACAAAATCTCCTGGGTAAATTGGGAGCATGGGGACCATGGGAGAAGGTAGAAGGGGAAGGGAGAGGTAGGGGAGAGCAGAGAAAAAATGTATAGCTCAATAAAAGTCAATAAAAAATAATTTATGCCCAAGCAAGTCATTAATTTTAAATGTTCCCTTCAGTAATTCCCCAGTATTTGCACGCCTACTTCCACCGCACTCCCCAGGATGTGTGGTTTCAAGGATTCAGTATAGCTGTGTGTGTAAAGGGTCTGACATACTGATCAGCACTATTGACCTGTACATACAAGACACTTCTTATATGGGATATCCTACTCTTATTTTATTGTAGAGAGAAAGAAACACGTTTCCTGGCTCTTGGGGTTATTACAGAAATGCAGTCACATATCATCCATATAGATACCAAGTATAGTACCTGGTGTCTGTCCAGGATTTCAATGATGTTAATTTCATTTCCTTCCATGACTATAAAACACAACATCTAGAGGAACTGTCTTCATGATCCTAATCTCCCCCAAAAGTAATATCTACTTATTAGAAGAGAGAAGCCAATAAATTCCGATTTCAATTTATTTAGAGTATTCGCCATTTGACAACATAAAATAAATTCCTGTTATGAGAGAACCTTTTGGCAATCTATATATAAAGGCTACTCAGTAAAGGCTACTCAGTGCCATACAGTCCATTATTCTTTTTTATTCTTATTTTTATTTTGGTTAAACACATTTAAAATTCCCAGACAAGAAGGCAATTTCAAGAAGGAAACAAGCATATAGTCCCACGAAAGAAACTTCCTACTATCAGCCCAAATTATGTTACTATGGGGAACAGCGGGTGATGTGACTACTAGCTCTGGGCGTTTATACATTCGACTATATAGCAACATTCACTATTTACTTCCAGTTGAGGACAATTAGAATTACATTCCAAAGCTCCACCTCAGGTACATGAAAGAGGAGCATGGGAGGAGTGGCTGCATCATTGAGGTAACAGGATTCCTACCTTTTGCTGTTGGTCGGGTGAAGTGTAAAACATTAGTCATGACGCTCATTTAATACTGGTAATTGCACTTGGGAAGCTGGCCTTCCCTGCTTCCAAATCTCCCCGAGAGACTCAGCTCCATCATGCCATTTAAATGTGGATTTCTGTTCCTGATTATAAGAAGACATTTCTTTTGCACGCCCAGAGGTTAAAAGCAATTTTCACAAATTGTAACATTCTAGGGTAGATGATATTTGGAGTACAATTTCCATGCGATTTAAGATGTTTTTGCTGTTTGGAAATGTTTGAGGTATTTTTTTTTCTGTCAATGGGCACAGATTTCAAAAGGAGGACGACATGGTGTGTGCCCTTGTCGACCCTTTGCTTTCAGAGAGCATGATAATTGTTCTGTTGAGTGTCACCTGCTATCTACCCCAAGGCAAGGGTAGTTCAAACTTGTCCTAAACCCAACAGTTTGTACGACAATGATTGGCTCTGGTCTGATAATTATAGTAATTAGTGATGGGGGAAAGCATGAAAGATGGAAGTTTGGGTTCACATATTACAAGTTCATTGAAGCATTTATTTCTGTGTACTTTATGCAGAAGTTGATGAGAGGAAAACACATTATTGAATGTTTCTCTCAAAGGTTAAGCTTCTCACTGCTCACATGAGCTACTGAGATGTGCCTTTAAATTACTGGTTAGGATTTTCAGACCTCACAATAGATTTTTAACATTTCCACCTGCATTTGGCAATCAAAGCCTGGGGTTAACCATCCAGGATAGTGCTGAGAATAGGAGAATTCACTAAGTATTTGCTGAACGAATAATAGTAACATGGAATAATGGTCCTGCATGGTACAGTTCTATAAAACACAGCCATCGTCCTACTCACTGTTCAGAAATGTGAGAATTATTGGTGGAATTTTAATTTTTTTGAGAAAGGGTCAAGATATGTAGGACAGGCATGCTTCAAACTCAAGAACATCTTGCCTTGGTCTCCTGTGTAATGAAAATACAATCAGACATTCATTAGTATACCAAGCCTTTGTCAGGGTTTAAGTACACTTCTTGTGTGGTTGATAAGCAAATGAATAAATGGTGGAAAGAAAGTAAATGTGAATTTAGTCACTGTCGGTCAACGTCTACATCCTTATGCCTACTCACCATGCCCAGTTCATCTCAGAGATGGGCTAATCACTTTTGTTTCTCAGAGATTAGGAGTTTTGTAGTCTAGTCCTATGCTACTTGATGTTGACTAAACTTTCTGTTGATTAAGGATTTCTGTCCCACGCAGTCCCACAGCCATTTAATCCCAAAGAAACACATACAGGTCTACATTAATTATAAACTGGTTGGACTATTAGTTCAGTCTTCTTATTAACTCTTGTAACTTCTATTCTTGTCTTAATTCTTGCCCATAATTCTTGTCTGTGTTAGCCTCGTGTCTTGGTACATTTCATCAATGAGGCATTCTCATCTGCATCCTCTACGTCTGGGTGCTGACTGCAGACTGAGCATTCCTCTTTCCAGAATTCTCCTGTTCTGGTCGCCCCGCCTCTACTTCCTGCCTGGATACTGGCCAATCAGCGTTTTATTAAAATACAAGAGGCAGGGTACAGACCATTGTCCCACAGCATCATGAACTGTGGGTCACAGCTGTATGTGAATCAATGTAATTGAATGTTGGCTTAATAAAATATTTGGCAGGAATGAACAGTTTCTAAAATTTTAAACCAAATATGGACCCAGTGTGTTTCTCCTGATTCTCCTGGCAGCATCTCCCAAATGTTGAGATTATAGTAAAGCATACCATGTTAGTAGAAAAATAAATCTCTTTATGATTTATTATCAGTAATTGTTTGGGTTTATATTCCTAGGTCCACACCCAAATTCCTCAAGTGATAAGGTATAAAAGTTTCAGAAGTTTGAACCCAAGTTCACCACCTCCAGAGCTGTAACCTTGGCAAGATAATAGATACCTACATTGATCTTTACCTCTTCAGTATTATCTTCTCACCTCAGTGATTCTGTGTGAAACATTGTACCTGTTCACTGTTTTGTACACCTTACCACATAGCTCTTTACAATGAAAGTCAACATCAGGCCTTCTGGCAAGGTTGCTGTTATTCAGTCAAGATCAAGTTAGTTATCCTTCCTACAGAAGCGTAGTCATCTTGTAAAATCTGTGATAGAGGTTTCTCTAAGTTTCGTGCTAAAAAAAATAAATAAATAAAAGCAGCTGGAAACTGATGACCTTAAAACATCTTCCAAATAAATGCTGTATAAGTAGATTAGACTGTGATCTCTGTGGAGTTGATGCTGGCCAGTTCATAGAGCTGAAATCTCTGTGAACCATTGCTACAAAGTTTTCAGTTTGAATTATCTCTCTAATCAGGGCAGGCTCCTGTTCTCCTTACCCAGTACCATGCCACTTAAAGAGCTACCTAAGAAATCAGAGCTCAAATTCTAAAATCCTCTGAATCATTGCAAGCATATAATTTAGGCTGAAACCCATTCCAATTGTCTAAAGTCACAATAATTGAAGCCAATTGAATCTGTATTTGAACATGTCTGAGTTGTAATAATGAAACCAGGGCTATGTTTACCACATATTTAAAAAAAATCTAAGCAATTTGGATTGTTTGCTAATGCAAAGAGAGCCTTTAGAAGATGATTCATATTTCACAGATTGGAAGAAATAGGACTTTGAAAGATCTAATTACATTTTCATACTGATATTTTAGTAAAATTTGTAGTACCAATATACCAGCACATAAACTTCACCAATGAACTCATCTGAAATTTAAATCAAAGTAACTGGTATTGGTCTAGTTTTTGATGATTCATTCTTTGTAAGGTTTGGAAGAGCAGCAATATAATCTTTTCTTTATATGTGACTACTTTAATTTTTCATAAGCATCCCTGAGGTTAAGAAATATCTTGAAAGAACAGTATGTAATTGAATCAACTTAGACCAAGAACAGAAGATAATGGAGATTCAGATAAGGGGGGAGCTTCATGCTGCCCTTCCTGGTTTCTTTACAGTCACAGCGGCAATGCTAAGATTTCTGGTTAGAAAAATCAATAGGGATTCATAGCAGACTTGGAGGGAGGCATTTTGATGTGACCAGGGAACTCTGAAAGCAATTGTTTCCCATCGGTGCAGCATCTCTTTTCTGTTGCCGGAACAGGGATGAGAGAAACAAAGGAAAAAGACTGACGAGAGGTGGTGGAGGAACAGTAGAGAAGATCTCATTTCTTTTTTCATAGATTACATAAACTGACCCATTTATTTGTTCATGCATTCAAATCTCCATTGCATGCAAAATGTGGACCATTCTCTTAAAGATATATAATATATTTTTATTATTTATAGATATCATACTATACAATACATGATCAAATTTTTATGAATAATATATACAATGATGAATATATATAAATATATATTTGTGTAATGGTCCAAATTATGCATATATATATATATCTGTGTGTGTATACATACATACATACACACACACACACACACACACACACACACACA
>LOEQ01009999.1:19214-34806 GCA_001685075.1 Bramus lutescens | reverse complement strand
GGACTGTGTTGGGCTAAGAGTCTTCTAGGATGCATCAGTTGTAGAAAGTATGGAAATGTGGTGGTGAATATTTCAACTTGATAGAATATGGAAGATTAGTCTTTGGGTATGCCTGTGGGACTTTATCTAGGTTGTGTTAATAGAGATGAGAAGACTTGCCCACTGCGGGTGGCACCATTCCCTGGCTGGGATCCTGGATGGAAAAAATGGGGAAAGGGATCTTGAGCGGCAGCATCCATTGTTGTCTCTGGCTGTGTACCTGATGTGCACAGCTGCTTGGGTTCCCTGCTGCCTTGACTTCCCAGTCCTGATGGACCGCACCAGGAACTGTGAGCTGCAACCAGTGCCTTCTTCCTGATGTTGCTTTTGTCAGGGTGTTTCACCAGTAGCAACAGGACAAGAAACTAAGACAGAAATATTTCCCAGGCACAGTTGTGACCTGTGGGGAGCTATACCCCTGTTTTATAAAGGAGGCAGCCCCAAAGGAGGTGGCTACTGCGGTCTCTGCTCCCACTTCTCAGATGAGACATGGAAGGATCCATTCTGCCAGGTTATCTGCTGTGCTCAAGGTCACCTTGACTCTCAGTGAAATGGAGAACCTAGATTGAAAAGTAAATTCTGGTGTCTTTTAAAGTGGGGGGCGGGGGGGGGCAGAACCTTCTGCCCTGCTAACCTCTTCAGTGTCCTTCTGAGTCATTTTAAATAGGTATTTTCAAACCAAACCGTGATGTGGCAGCTTCCTTTCACTGGAAGGAACTATAAATGATAAATGATAGCTATAAGACAATGAGATGCTAAAATGCTTACTTCACAGGAAGCTGAAGAGAGAAAACCTGAAGTTCACTTTCCCACTTTCAATTAGGTTACACAGCCCATTAAGCCAAGTAATAGAAGCTTTTTGGAGTTTTTGGACAGTGTAAAGTACCCATATCTTATTGTTATGCAAACGAATACTGGACGTTCAAGGTTAAAGGCCCAGAGCCCAGCTGAAAACTAACCTCATCTTCAACACTAGCCATGTAGGAGAGGATGGATAAAGCTTTTCGACATTTGCCTTGGCTGTATTTTTATCACATAATTATCTCGCATGTGCTATTTGTAATAGAACTATCTAATTGATTTCTTAAAAGAAACACTGTCAGTAGTCAGGTTGTCTTGGCTTTGGAAGATGTGCTAATGATGGGCCATTTTAATTATGAAAATAATTATCTTGGTGTAACTTTGTTCCTTTATTTTAATTATGTGAATTCAGCCCATTCAACCTGATGATGTGGAGTTGAATAGATTTCAGGAGGTTGTGTGTAAAATCCTGCAGCGTCTACAGGTCCACTGATTCTTTCCTAATTCTCTGCATGGCCAAGGGGTGTTCTTGAGCAGGAAATGGTAACAACAGTTCACAAATTGCTTGTAGACTTTCCCTTCTCTGAACATCGTTCCTTTTATAATAGGCAGGACGTTCCTCAGAGATAGGGAGGGCCTTCCCTGTCTTGCTCACTATTTTTGCCCCAGTGCCTGATAGAGGTTTTACGTTTAGCTAGTTTCTCTGGGTGAATTAGATTCCAAGAACCTTGGCTTCTCTGGCCTGTAAAATCACCAGTGCATGGAGCTGCCTGGGCCAGGTATGGTTTTCAATGAGGCAGGATGGGAAAGAAGCCCTTTACTCCGGAGTCTGATTGGAGTCTCTCACTAGTGAAGAATCAAGTGTCTAGGGCAATTACCACCTGCTTATGACCTTTCACTTGCTCCAGTCACAAACCTGAGCTTTCCTAGGGAGCTCACTGGAAACCTAGTCACAAGGAAACTCCCTTGTGTGATTCTAGTCTCTCTTGTTTTTACACCATTCCATTGTAATTACATGCAAGGTATCTCCCTCTAATCTCACTTATGGATCAGGGGATTCTTAACAAATTCTTGAGGTATGTGCTGGCTAGTTTTATGTCAACTTGACACAAGGTAGAGTCATTTGGGAAAGGGGAGATTCAATTGAAAAAATGCACCTACCAGATTGGCCTATGGATCATTTTCTTGACTGATGAATGAAGTAAGAAGTTCCAGCTCACTGATGGTGGTTCCACCCCTGAGCTGGTGATCCTTAGTGCTACAAGAAAGTAGAGTAGGCATGCTCTGAGGAGCAAGTGAGTAAGGACCATCCTTCATGGCCTCTGCATCCGTTCTTGTCTCCAGGTTCCTGCTCTGACTTCTCTGAATGGTGGAATATAAGCAGTAAGATGAGATAACCCCTTTCTTCTCTATAAGAAAAAGAAGCCAAACCCAAAAGGAGGACATGGCAAGAAATAATCAAATGATCAAGCTCAGGCTAAAATCAATGAAATAGAAACAAAAATAACAACAAAAATAATACAAAAAGAATCAGTGAAACAAAGAGTTTATTCTTTGAGAAAATCAATAAGGTTGACAAATCCGTAGCCAAATTAACTAAAAGATAGAAAAAGAGGATCAAAATTAACAAAATTAGAAATGAAGGAGGGGGATAGCAACTAACACTAAGAAAATCCAAAGAACCAAAGGGACGTACTCTAAAAACCATACTCCACCAAATTGAAAAGTCTAAGAGAAATGGATAATTTTCTTGGTACTTACCATTTGTCAAAGTTAAGTCAAGATCAGTTGAACAATTTAAAGAGACCTATAACCTCTAGTGAAATAGAAGTAGTCATTAAAAATCTCCCCCCCCACACAAAAAAACCCAAAAAACCTAGGGCCAGATGGTTTTAGATCATAATTTTACTAGACTTTCAAAGATGAATTAGTGCCAATGCTCCTCAAATTATTCCACAAAATATAAAGAGAAAAAAGCATTGCCCAACGTGTTTTACAAGGACATATTTGCCTTGACTTCCAAACCACATGAAGATGAAATGAAGAAAAAGAATCATAGACCAATTTCTCTTATGGAAATAGATGCAAAAGTTCTCAATAAAATACTTGCAAACTGAATCCAACAACACATAGAAAAGATCACCCACCATGATCAAGTAGGCTTCATCTCAGAAAGGCAGGGATGATTCAATATACATGAAATAATAATTGTAATCCACCATACAAACAAACTGAAAGACAAAAACCACATGATCATCTCATTAGATGCAGAGGAAGCCATTGACAAAATCTAATACCCCTTCCTGATAAAGTCCTGGAGAGATTAGGGATACAAAGTATATACCTCACCACAATAAAGGAAGTTTATAGTAAGCCCATAACCAACATTATCTTAAATTGAGAGAAACTCAAAGCAGTTTCAGTAAAATCAGGAACAAGACAGGGTGGTCCACACTCTCTATATCTATTCAATAGAGTACATGGAGTCTTAACCAGACTAATAAAGACAACTGAAGGAGAACAAAGGGATACAAATTAGAAAGGAAAAAGTCAAAGTACTTATGTTTTCAGATGATATGATAGCATACATATGTGACTCCGAGAATTCTACCTTGAAACTGCTAAGTTGATAAAAGCTTTTAGTATAGTAGCTGGATCCAAAATTATGTCACAAAATGAGTAGCTCTCCTATATATAAATGACAAGTGAAGTGAGAAACAAATCAGAGGAAACAATGCTATTTACAACAGCCTCAAATAATATAAAATATCTTGCAGTAACTCTAATCAGGCAAGTGAAAGATTTAAATGATAAAAACTTTAAGACATTGAAGAAAGGAATTGATGATTTAAGAAGATGGAAAGATTTCCCATGCTCATGGATCTATAGGATTAATATAGTAAAAATGCTATCCTACTAAAAACAGTTAACAGATTCAATATAATCTCCATCAAAATTCCAACATAATTTTTTCACAGAAACTGAATGGACAATTTTTACCCTCATACAGAAACACACACACACACACACACATCCCAGGGTAGCTAAAACAGTACAGAATAATAAAAGAACTGTTGGTGGTATCACCATCCCTGATTTCAAGTTGTACTGTAAAACTAGAATTATAAAACAATGTGGTATTGGCACAAAAAACAGATACATCCATCAATGGAATGAAGACCCAGGCATAAATCCACACACCTATGGTCACCTGATTTTTGATAAAGAAACACATTCTGTAAAAAAGACAGCTTCTTTAACAATAGTGCTGGTCAAACTGGATGTCTGCATGTAGAAGAATCCAAATAGATCCATACTTATCATCCTGCACGAAACTCAACTCCAAATGGATCAAAGACCTCAACACAAAACCAGATACACTGTGTGCCTGACAGAAGAGATGGGCCTTGAACTCACTGGCATAGGAAACGACTTTCTGAATAGAACACCGTTACGTTAGCACAGGAACCAAGACCAACAATTAGTGAATGGGACCTCATAACACTGAAAAATCTCCGCACAGCTAAGGACACTGTCATTTAGACAAAGTGGCAGTCTACAGAATGGGACAGTATTTTTTTATCAACTGCACATTTGATAGAGGGTTAATATCCAAAATATACAAAGAACTCAAAAAATTAGGTATCGAAAATAAATAAACCAATTAAAAGTGGGATACAGATTTAAACAGATTTCTCAAAAAAAAATAAGGAGGAAACTCAAAATGGCCCCCAAACTCTTAAAGAAATGTTCACTATCTTTACTCATCAAGGAAATGCAAATTAAAACTACTTTGAGGTTTTATCTTATACCTGTCAGAATGGCTAAGATCAAGAAAACAGGTGACAGCTCACGCTGGCAAAGATGTGGGGTAAGGGGAACACTCAGCCATTGCTGGTGGGAGTGAAAACTTGTGCAGACACTATGGAAATCAAGAAGATGGGACTTAGTCTACCTGAAGATCTGGCTAGTTCATGCTCAGTCATCACCATCGCTGCTCCATTCATAACACCCAGACACTGGAAATAACCTAGATGCCCCTCAACGGAAGAGTAGATAAAGAAAATGTGGTCCAGTTACCCACTCGAGTGTAACTCAGTCATTCAAAAATGAAATTATGAAATTTACTGGTCAACTGATGGAACCAGGAAAAAAAAAACATCCTGAATGAGGTAAGCCAGACCCAGAAAGAAAAAGAAACGCCATATGCATTCACTTGTATGTGGTTATTTGCTGTTAAGCAATTGATAATCAAGCTACATGGAGCTACAGAGGCCAGGTATAGAGTAGCAGACCTAGGAAGATGGATATATCTCCCTAGCAAAGGTAATAGAGTAGATAGTTGTGGGGAAGTGGAGAGACTGGAACCAGAGGGTCAAGTGGAGAAAGGGAGGGAAGAAAGAGACAGCTAAAACTAAGGGCCATTTGAGAATTAGCATGGAAACCTAGTATAGTAGACATTCACTAAAATATATACATACATATATATATATATATAGGCAGTCTAAATGCAATCGCTAAATAATGGAGGAGACAGAGTCCCAACTGGACATCTTTTGTCACCAAATGAAGCTTTCAGTGCTGGGATCGGGTTACATCTAATTCCAAAGGAGTTCCATGGGAACCCTTAAACAGTCCAGGCTGTTGTCAAGACTATAGGCTCACCTCCACAAATGGACAGCAAGGCCTTCTTGCTGAAGAAGGCAATGCCAACATAATTAAATGAACATGGAAAAGTCCATCTGGTGCCTATATGGAGCCTTCAAACTCACATGCTAGCATCTTTGATATAGGAAGTTACTCTGCATGCTACCAAAAGAGAAGCATAAGAATGAACCGAGCTACAAGCCCTTTGATCTACAGTGGTGTAATGCCTGCAAGAGATGCCTGGCTATGGTGACACAAGGCCTATGGGAGTAACCAACCGATATCCGATTTGAATTAAGGCCTACCCCACAAGATGAAACCCATATCCAGCATAGCTTGAGTGGTCAAGAGCCTGAGACTAGATAGCAGAGGGGCCTTGGGTAAAAGCAAACACTATTGTTCTATTAAAGCGTGTAGCAATAAATGACTCCTAGTGACATTCTGCTGTGCATATAGATCAGTGTCTTACTCGGCTGTCAGCTACAAAGCTTGCTCCTGCAACAGACAGGAACAACTACAGAGACCTGCAGGCAGACATTATGTGGAGAGTGGAAGACATTGGAACACTCAGCCACCAAAGGGATATCGCCATTAAATGCCTCCCCTCAGGGCTCAGAGAACCCCACAGCAGAATAGACAGAGCAGAAGAACCAGAGGGGATGGAGGACACCAAAGAAACAGTTCCTTCTAAATCGACATGATTGCCATATGCATGAACTCACAGAGATCATGGCAGCAAGCACAGGGCCTGCATGTGTCTGCACCCAGTGGGGTCCTAGAGCTGAAAGAAGTGGACACAGGTCCCCTCTCCTAACTCGGAAGCTATCTCCAATTGATAACCACATGCAAATGAAAATTCAATGTTTTTCAAGGGAGTCTTACTGGGACACAAACTACTCATAAGGGTAGACAACCTATGTGCCCTGGGCAGTAGATGGCCAACAGGAATGCTCAGTGTCATCTTTGGAGTTTCCTTGATTTGCAACGTCATGTCTGGGCTTTTCTGTTTGGTCTTTTAATTTTGTATTATTTTTTTTTATTTTTGTTTTATATAGTGAATATATATATGCTTTTGTGTATATTTCTTCTACAGGTTCTTTCCCTATGCATTAGGCTTCCAGTTTAGTGTTTATACGGGACTCCTGATGTGTAAACAAAGGGTCTGGGTTTCTTGTGCTGTTTTGCTGTTTATTTTTGTTTGTTTCTTTTTCCCTGTTCTAATGTATTAGTCTTTGTTTTATAATATTTTATTTTATTCTATCATATTTTATTTCATTTCTAGCCCTTAAAAGCCTGTTTGTTTTCTAATGAGAGAAAGAAAGGAAATAGATTTGGATGGGAAGGGAGGTGGTGAGGATCCGGAAGGGATAGAGGGAGGGAAAACCATAATCAGATATAGAATATGAGGGGAAAAATCTGTTTTCAACAAAAGGGGAAAAACAAACGAAGTAAACCCTTTTCTCCTCAAGTTGCTTTTGGTCATGGTGTTTAAACACAGTAATAGTAGCCCTAAACCAAAGCATGACTTGAATGACATTAAAATGGTATAGAAGACTCATGCTAAGATGATTAATTGCTAAGCTTCTTGAGGAGGCTTAGTCACATTTGGGTTAGCCTTTTTGTGATGATTGGAGAAGCCTACACTCATGCTCTTAAGTATGCCTTTTTCTCTTCTCAAGTGTCTATTTTAAAAAGTTTATTGCATTCGTATGTGTGAGTGTGTGTATGTGTGTGTGTTTGAGCACATGTATGTGTGTATATATGTGTATGTATGTGAGGGTGTGTATGTGTGTGAGTGTGTTTGAGCAAATGTATGTGTAAGCATGTATGTATATGTGTGTGTGTGAGTGTGTATGACTGTGTATATGTGTTACTGTGTGTATATGTGTAGAAACAGAAGCTGGGATCCAGGGTGCATGCCTCTCAGCCTGTACTTGGTATCAAGCATACACGCCTTCCTCACTCTGGTCTCAGCTTTTGCTCTAGGACAGCAGGGGCTACAGAGGCACCACTTTGTCCTAGCCCCCATACCAGAAGATACTGCTATGAAAATTTGGGGGAATTATTTTCTTCAGTCATTTCAGTCCTCATAGGGATGTTTCACCATGAAATGTTGAAAATTTAATAGCAAATTATGAAGTATTCGTCATTGATATAATATCTTTTTTCTCACCAAGCCAAGCCAACATTTCCTAAATCCAGAGAAATGGTGGTCATTATTATTTCATGTTTTGTCTTCATAAGAAGTCATTACGCTCACATTGTGTTTATAACTCCACAATGATCAATAAATAAGCAACCACACAGTTCTCTAATCATTTTGTCTATTGAATCAAGTTCAGAACTCATGATGAATGTCTCCAAACCCAATGCAGTCACATAGTTTAACATAAAATCTTTACCTCCTCCATCTTCAGTCCCAGCTTATTGAAGTTTTGTTTTTCTCCTTCATTACAGAACACATTTCTGATTTTCTTTATCTCCTAATGCTGTTTTCTTTCCTGGTTTCTCTAAATATGGGTTATATTCACAAGCACTGCAGAAGGAGTTAGCTGTGTGTTTAACAGAGAGGCTCATACTTGTTTGTTAGAGTCAGTTGTCAAAATTCTGCATGCTGGCTATTCATTAAACACAGCTGTTTTTGAGAATTTAAATTGTTTATACTGTGAACTAAATAGCATTTTTAAAAAGTAATACATATTACTCTCTTTGCTATACTTTATTATTGTCTGTGCTGTTGGGGTCACTGGTATGTTGTAATTCTGGTGGACTCATTTGTTCTCTCCATCTCTCCCCCCCCTTTGTGTGCGATGATGTCATACTCATGGTTTGAAATAGGTCTTGAGGGATATATTCTGGGTACAAACAGGGATTTTACTGTGAAGTATAGTCAGTCATTTAAGAACTTCAGGCCATTACCAATTTTTGACTTTGCCTTTAGTCTTTCCTTCCATCCTTCCTTATTGTGGAGCCAACAAGAAGACTGAGCAGTGAAGGAGATTCCCAGTTTTGGTCATAATAGGGGAAGTGAAAGACAGACTCTCAAATCAACTTATTCACATGGTAAGGACCTGGGGAGCACAGGATGATTCAGGGTGGAAGAAAGGAACAAGTGGGATAGACTAGTCGAGAGGATGAGGTACTCCGTCTTATCTGGGAATGGACAGAGAATTTTTTTGAGAATTCAGTTGCTGCTTCTTATTGTTCTGTTTGTGGTCCTTTCTAGTCATGCCACAGAAATTGTCAACTGTTGCGGTACTTGCAAGAGGGGTTATTTGTCACAAAGATGGGACTACATTGAAGTTACAGGATGTCTGAGGACTACTCTGGCAGTTCATTTTGCTCTAACAAGGGCTATTTCCGTGTCTTGTAATGATCCTGTTACCTTGGGAGAAATCCCTCATCTTTCTGAACTTGCACATCTCTTGCTGGAAGATGTGTCTGTTGTGAAATCATTGCCCTGCTTTGACTAAAGCAAGCCTAGTTGTGAATAAAGGGAATCACATTTTAGGGGCCAATCAGAATTGTAATCCGGGAAAATAGAGATTCAGCCAATCTTAAAAAGATGTGTTGAGGTTTTGCAAAGTGGTGGCCACCATATTTACAGCTTTAAACCATAAGGGGGACTGGTACCCCAGGAACCGTGACTGCTACTGACACTGTAAGCTAAGCTGTCTTGTAAGAAAGGAGTTGTGTGCAGTCTCAGACTCTGGGTATTTTGTAGGAGGGTTCCTTTGTGCCCAAGAAAGATTTGTGACGCTCCAAAGGTCAACTTACATCTGGCGGTTAGCATGCCTTTTCAACAGTCCCACTGCGCGCAAGTCTGAGGTCCAATTAATGCCGGCCTCCAGACTCCATTTGAAGGTCCTCCAGCAATGTTATTCCATCTTGATTTTTTTCTGTAATATGATCAAAGGGGCTATCTTATGGAATGTGGTTAAAGTGATGGCTCTTACAACAAAGAGCACTACCCTTCTCTACTCTTCCTATGCAGCAGGAGGAGATACATCTCCGCAGGCGGCAGCTGCTGCCTTTGTCGGTTGTGAAAGAGGATGCCCTGCTTTATGCTGATGTTTTCCTGTTGAAGAATATGCCTTGATAGGGCCTTAGGGATCTTAATGGACAGAAAAGCACCCCACACACCATACTTCAGTATTTTAACTAATTATAAAACTGGACCGAATCCATCTACACAGTTAATGAACAAGATTTTTGAGATTCATTATCTATCCAGGAAGAAGAGTGGACAGCAAAGCAGAAGCAAGCAGAGAATTGCAGAGTTCTAGGTGGTGCCTGCAAGTGTGCAGGGGACCGGGACAGCTATCTCTAACAGTGAAGCCGTCAAGGGCTCACAAGAAATCTGTCCATGCAGACACTTTCCTCACTAAGGGTGGGTGGGATGGGTAAGAACACATTGTTTCTGGCTTTGGCCTCATTTGCTTATCACTGCCACATGGAATCAAAGTGTGGGATGCTGTCGTAGTATGATTTATGCATCAAAATGAGCCAATTAGGAGAGTTATAGAAAATCTAGTGAAAGTAAAGGGGTAAGGCATGAAGATACACACTCTAGACCTCACCCCTTGGGAATTCACAGACCAGGAAGTGAGCCAGCACTGGTTGGAATTGATTACCACCAACCTGATGACCCGAGTCCAATAACCAGTACTGCAGCATGATTAATAAAATCTCAGGGTCAGAAATTGGGGTTCAACCTGAATATCTGAAAAGCAAAACAGCAAGCCACTGTCTCTTACCTCAACCTCAGTCTGAAATGGTGATCCTGCCTCCTGGAATCTCAGAAGGAGACTGTCTCTGAGAGCTGTCTTTCCCTGTCTTATATTCCTCTCTAGGGCTGGGATTAAAGGTCTGCACCACTGCCACAGTTTCTATGGCAACTAGTGTGGCTACTGGGATTAAAGGTGTGTGTTACCATAACCTTGTCTGTAAGGCTGACCAATGGGACTGTTTTACTCTCAGATCTCCAGGCAGTCTCTATTTGTTAAAATATAGTTGAAATGCCACTACACAGGACTTTCATGGTAGGAAGAGAGCATGAACTCCCATAAGTCTATGCCATGTGTGTGTGTGTGTGTGTGTGTGTGTGTGTATGCATCTCAGCACTGGGGTTCCTATATGAAATGGGAACAACCCACTTTCTTTAACCATTAATAGTAAAGCCGGAAAGCCGAAAGGCAGGCAGGCAGCAGAATTCTGTGCTGTGGGTGGCAGACAGGCTCATCTGAGTTCCACACAGATATTTATTTACCTCATATATTTTGCCCCGTGCATATTCATTTTCATCATTCTCAAACTAGCCTGCCTTTCCAACTGTCTGATCTCTCTTGTCCCTCTTCCTCTTCCACTCACCTCCTTCCGAACTTCTTTTCTTCAGCTGGCAGATCTCCTTTCCTGTCCCTCAAAAATAATGTATGAAAACTGGGTGTTAGTAGCCCTCGCTCATAAACACACTTTCCCAGGTTGTTCATTTTTATCACGTACCATTTCTCTCTGTGGTGTTTCCAGTAAACAACTGCAGAAGCTCCTTGACTTGTGACGGGGAGCTACATTCTGATGAACTTGACACAAGCTGGAAATAGTATAGGCTATACAAGTTCACCTAATATACTAGACCTGCCAAACATCTTATCAACACAGTGCTCTTAGAGACTCATTGTTCATCCCCATGCTCTCATGACTGACTGGGTGCTCGCTGGTTGTCGCTGCCCAGCACAGAGTACCAGCTCAAATTTCAATTCAAAAACTCATAGTGTGAAAGAGCCCTTTCTGATCTGAAGGAGGAGTTTTCTGATGGGGTAAAATCTGAATTTTCTACACAGAGCTCGAGCCTTGGGAAAGATTTGGAATGGGCCACTTGTAGCTTCTAGTCTGATGTTAGAACCTCGATGGTGAGAATGCCCAGTATCTGCTGCTTCCTTACCCACCAGTGCTGGTCCCCTGAGCCTGCTCCATCTTCCTACCTGCTAGATGTTTATGCCACCTTCAGATTGTATTCCCTTACCATTTCCCCCGAGATTTTCTGTCTTACTCAGGCAGAGCAAGTCTCTCTTACTGTGTTCCTGTACCATCCCTTAATATATTCCTCTTCCACAGGGTTGTGCTATCATGGTCATTTCATCTAGGGTATGGACTTCTGGAGACTAGATATGACTCATTCTCATGGCACAAGGGCTTTCTAGTGTCTTCCACATAGGAGATGCCTATAGTGCGGCTGTTTTGATGCCTGGATGAATGAATGAATGTCAAGGTAGACAGAGGTGTGACGGCGTACGAAGACTTGGAGAAGCAGTGTGCAAGCAGCAGCTCTGGGTATGCTTTTCTGGTTAAAAGTTTATCTTGAAAACTAACGCTTTTGATTTGGGAGGAGAGGGCAGCAAGCGTGCAGTTCAAAGGGGGATCTTACAAGTCGATCTTATATAATTCAATAACTCATTAAGTGGCAGGCTTTGTGTGGATTGTCAGATGAGACACTACAATGCTGAAGTAGCCTGCGAGAGGAGAAAGAAATATCAACCATCTTATGAACTTCACCAGAAATATTTGTTACACATGTGACCCAAAACTCACTGCCCTCAATGACTGTCTCAGGTGAGGTAACTAAGAGTTAGTCACGTGAGGTGGCATAGTTCCCAAGACACAGATCTGTGCTGAAGAGATGCAATCATGGCTAAGAATACAGGCTGCTCTTTCAGAGGACTGGAGTTTAGTTCTCAACACTCATGTTAGATGACTCAATAATACCTGGAACTCCAGCTCCCATGGACCTGATGCCCTTTCTGGCCTCCTTGGGTACCGACACATATGTGTATATATATATATACATATACATATATATGTATATATATACACACACATACATATTACTAATAAAAAGGAATCTGGTTTTAAAAATAACCTGTGAGTTAGAATCCATTAAGGGACCTGGGTAAGAAACAGAAAATCAGTCCCCAGACCAACACACTGCTGCAGAATAGCACTCTCATGGGTCTCTTGGGGTATTTTCACTCATTGTCATTGTAAATCTAGGATGAAGGGTGGTCAAAAACAAGAATTTAGCACGGTAGCTTAGGAGATGGTTTTAACCTCACTTCTGAAGAGACTGAGATCATTCTGATGACAGGGCCTGGTGACTGTGCCAGGTGACAAAAGCCAACATTCAAGACACATAGGCTTAAAAGAACATCTGTGCTTGATCAGGGACTGGAAAAAGAAAACACGGTAGCTTTTTGTTTCTCACTTCTTTGGAGAGATTTAATTGCTGTCGTACACTGGAGAAGAGCAGACCGAGGCCCTTGCAGCTTGTTGAGACATATAGTGGGTCCCAACTCTTCCCATGACACCAGGACAAGAGTTTGGCACTGTTCTGATTGTTGAATGCTATTGAGCATGATAAGCACTATAGAGAAGGCCGGTTTTTCATTAATATTTTTTTTGTCTTTACTGTGAGGACTCTCTAGTGTTTTTATTCCATGCAAAAGGCACAATCACAGGGGGGCAGACTCTTTTAGGGCACGAAATAGCAGTAGGTAGAACCTTCCCTATGCCTGAAAGCCTTTTCTCTAGCAAGAGGTCAGATGACTCTCATGACAACCTGACTTTTGGACACCTTAGAATCACTCTCATAGGTACAGGGACCCTTACAGCCATACTCGCTGCCAGGAACATGACACCTGCCCCATTCCCCACAGCTCGACTGTAGCTGAGCCAGCCTTGAGAAACAGTTCTTCAGGCAAGAAAAGCCTCAGTGAATTTCAGATGACCCTGCAGCAACTCAGCAGCTCAGTGAGTCCTGATTGGTGAAATATGAAACTGGTCCTTAATCATAGCCTATGACTGGTGAAAATGCAATCCTTTATTTACATTTCCACAGCCATGTCACACACTGGTCCTTCCAGGCTGTAGAACCAGACTGTTTGGCCCTGTTGTACGTTCCCTGGTGTGGCAACATTGTGCCCAATGAAAGGCTTCTTCTAAATGGTCTTCTCTTGCTTCATCTGATGTTTATCATGGATAGAACAGGCTGAGTGATTGTTATTGGTTGTAGTAGCTGTAGAAGGCAAAGATGTTGAAGACAGTAGGGAATGGAGGTGTCATGAATGATGGGGAGAATGGAGGTGTAGAAAAGATGAAAAGTTGAGGAGCCTCTAGTTCTCAGGACCTGGAGCTGCCAGTCTCTGGTTATTGGTCTGTAGATTAGTAGATCAAAGCTATCTTCTGAAGCCGCTTAACATGAGTGCCATTGGCTCCATACCAGGGGTTCTGTGGTGTAGGTCTGTCCATGGTTCTGAAGTTAGAGGCTGAGACTCCAGAGGGAGGCCTTTTACCTAACTTCCTGCTCAAAGCTGTAACAAGTCACAGATGCCTCCATTGGAATGCAGTTGTGATCCTCGCCTGTGATCAAGTTGAATATAAAGTGCCCAGGGGAGGTTGGCCAGGGCAGCAGGCTGTAGAAGTCAAACTTTGCCTCACTCTCCCTCAGTCTGGTTTCACAGGGCCTAGGACAAGCTGGGAACTTCTCTCTTGTTGCCAGATTCTTCCTGATACAAGTGAGTGTGGGCTGGACCACTCTCTCAGGATGCATGAAGAAGCACTTGAGAGTGAGGGTACCAGTGGGGCTGTGGTTCAGGCTGGTAGAGCCTTTCCCCTTTAAGAGAGCCCTGCTCGTATCCATCTGTCTTTTCCAACTGAACTGCACTGGGTTGCGTTGCTAACTTATCAAGCCTGCTTACTTGCAGGTGAGATTTCAGGGACTATAAATTCAGTTTTTAAAAATTGCCAAGTCAGGGTGTGATTCACATTCTGATTCTTATCCTTACCTCTGCATGTGGGAGAAGACAGATACAACACTGTTCTTCAAAGGTTGACTCATTCATCCTGGCTTCCCACTGGGCTAGGTTTTTTTCTTTAATTGAAATTTGTCATGTTATAGGGTCTTCTTCCTAGCTTTTTCATATAGAGTCTCTCCTTGGCCTGAAACTTGATAAAGAGGCTAATTTGGTAGACCAGCAAGCCCAGAGATCAATCTGCATCTGCCTTTCTTGTATTGGGATTACAAATACATGCCACCATGCATGGCTTTTTAAATGGAGGTTCTAGGGGCTCAAACTCAGGTCTTTTGATTATAATGAAGGATCTACACTGACTGGGCTGTCACCAGCTCCAAAATTCATCTGAATTCCTTATTTAAATAGTTCCTTTTTTGGCTAGAAATATTATATGTAAATTTCTTCATGCAATATTGCAGTTACATACATAATATTAAGATAAGGATCTAGGGAAAATTACTGAGGTAAACATAAGGCCTGTGGGCATCAGGATTGGCCTGGCCCTAAGAAACATAGACATCCCTTAGGCTGCTGTAAAGCACAGGTGACATTTACACATAGGAATGGGATTTGTGGTCTAAAAGCAAAGCTCAAGATTTAGGGCAAAGGAGATGAGATATGTAAATACAAAAGTTCTGGAAGATGCACACAGAGCCTGTCTCATCAGACAGCAAAGGATCACCAGGTTGTAAAACTACATCATTCCTGGCATCCCAGGAAGAGTAGCTACTCACTCCATTCCATTGAAGAGGTAAGCTGTGTTTTTAGCTTTCCTGGTTTCTCTAGTATTTATCTTTGCGCACAAAGCCTCTTTGGCCCTGACGTAATGTGTGACATGAGGAGCCTCTTTCTCTCTGTGTGCATATCTGTGTGTCTATATGTATATATGTGTTGGTGTATCTGTGTCTCTCTGTGTATCTGTCTGTGTATATGTGTGCACATGTGTGCAAACTGTTGTAGAACATTATTTTAAGAGGTGTTACATTTGTTTATGCTGTGGAGCATTTGTTTACTGATACAAAGACAGATGTGTTGCACTCTTTTATGTTACATTTGTTTAACTCTGTGAAGCTGTAGTACTTTGCCTGTCTTCTAAAACACCTGATGGTCAAATAAAGAGCTGAACAGCCAATAGCAAAGCAGAAGAAAGGATAAGTGGGGCTGGCAGGCAGAAAGAGTAAATGGAAGGACAAATCTGGGAAGAGAGATGAAGGAGCAAGAAAAGAAGGGGCCAGCCACCCAGCAACCCAGCCACCCAG
>LOEQ01009999.1:0-10762 GCA_001685075.1 Bramus lutescens | reverse complement strand
TCTTTCTTTCTTTCTTTCTTTAAAATGTCGCCATCTCTCCCTTTCTGCCATGTGGTCGCTGGGCAAGCTAACTTCGTTGGATCCCAATTTAAAAGGCATGGCTTCCCCTCTTCTTCTCCGGGAGTTCCTGTTATTCATAGCTGACTCACCCTGTTGCTCTTTCTCAAACGCTGACAACATTGTCCTTGAACTTCCTTCCTAGTACATTTCTAAATTCTTTCATCGCTGAAACTAAGAACCCCCGAAAGGGAACCCTAGTTTTCCTGCTAGCATTGTAAGGAGTGTTGTATCTGCCAAAGAAATCCTTGAAAAACCTCTCCCCATGAATTTGGGGTAGCTGGTCTCTACTTTTCAAGAATTGACATGAATGACAATTACACTCTAGCAGGAGTCAAGGGCTGTTCAAAGTCATCCCTGTTTCTGAAACTTGGACATCTTCATCTTCCAGTCACCCTAAATTCTATTCAGCGTGTAGCTATGGAAAGCGAGGCAATCAGGTAGACCTTATAAAACCTGCCTTAGTCCATGGCATAAGCAATACTGTGCCATCAGACAAAGCAGAACAAAACATAATCTTTCCTTTGCTTTCCAAAGGGCAACATGCCAGGGCTTTGCTGTGTACCTGAGAGCCCGCCCTGCAGGAGTACTGGCCCCAGAGTCTCTACAGACTCACCTGTGCAGCATCCTTGACAAGAAAAGAAAAAGGCACACTGCTGGTACATCTCTGTGGAGAGGAGATAAGTGCCCTCATTAGGAAGGCTTCGAAAATGAGGGATGGAGATATCATCTGGTCTGACTTGGGTAGCACTATGCTCTTTGCCTGCATGCATTAAAGAAGGGTGAATTAGAGTAAAAGGGCAGGGTATGGAGGAGGAAATAGAAAACGTCTTTGAAGACAAATTCTTAATGAGTTTTCTGTTGAGGAAGCCAATAAATGGCCTGTTAGAAACAGGTCAAGGGAAAATATGTATTTATATATTCATTCTCCATCTATCTTCTGTGTCTGGCTTGCAGGCCAGAAAGCCTTAATTCTGTGGCCTATTACCATCAGAGCATGAACATGAATAACAATGACGCCTGCAGTTAATGGCTTTCAACATTGGCAGAGTTGTCTGAATGTTGTATGCTGGGAAGCCGGGCTGATTTCTCTACAGGGGTCTTTATGCTGCCCTTCAAATTCCTGCAAACAAAAACAACACATCTGGGGAAATTTTTCTTTTTTTTTCTGCCATGCCTCTTATATACATACTTTTCCTAGTAAGCTACAAGCCCTGAGTTCAGTGGCAGGCACAGCATAAACTAGGCATGCTGGTGCAGACCTATAAGCCCAACACTCCAGATGTAGAGGCAAGAGGATCAAAAGCACAAGGTCATCCTTGGTTATATGGCGAGTTTGAGGTCAGCCTGAGCTATAGGAAACCCTGTCTATAAAGAGGCCACTTAGAAGATGATCAACTTTGTCTTAGGTTCTGCTACTGTTTTCTGTATTGCACAGTAAAGAGGTTTGGGGACACTGAGTCAGACAGTGCCTCTGTTATTGGGGCAAGCTGTGACTCAGATTCTTCAGCTGTAAAGCAGGGGTAATGATAATGAGCAGCTGGAACTGTTTGTTATATTTTTAAAATAAGGCTTAAATGGAGTAATATATGTAAAATGTAGACTGTGCATTCTTTAAGAGTAAATTCTAAGCTAATTATTCAAGGAAATCACTTGCAGTGTTACCGTAATTTTCAGTCTCTCAAACTTTCCAGTTTGTTACCTCACAGAGTGAAAGAAACTTGGCAGGTGTGATTGAGTTAAGGACCTTGAGATGGGGAATTATCCTGGATTATTTAGGGGGTTTCAGTGTAATTACACAGATCCTTAAAAGTGGAAGAACTCAGTTAGTACCATGCTGGTCTGGGGTTTGGGAAGCCCCAGATTTAATCCTCAGCACTGCACAGGCATTGACACACATTCCTGTATCCCCAGCTCTCAAGAGGCATAGATGGGAGGATCAGGAGTTCACGGTCAACCTTGGCTGCATAGGTCAAGGCTAACCCCCTACAATATGGAATGTTGTCTTGGGGGAGAGTTGGGAGGAGAGAGAGAGGGACAAGGAGAAGAAGAGGAGGAGAGAGGAGAGGCAGAAGAGAAAGCCAGATTGTTGATCCATGAGGTCATCACTTCCCTGTTTCTTTCTCTGTAGAGGGAGAAATGAAAGGTCAAAGCTAGAAAAGGCAAGGAATGGATTCCCACTAGACTTCTAGGGAAGCGAGGCAGCCCTGATTATACCCTAACTTTAGCCCAGTGAGACTCATGTCAAAAGTCACAGTTGGTAGAAGGCATGCTTAGCATGAGTGAGGCTATGTGTGTGTATGTGTGTGTGCGTGTGTGTTTATGCTGTGATTCATGAATTTTTGGTGATTTGTTTTGGCAGTAATAGCAAATGAAGTATGAAATATTTATCTAATTTTTTATCAGTTAAAAACTCAGGAGTCAGATATTGGGGCAAAAACCTGATTGCTCAGGAAAGCTGAGGCCAGTGACTTCCTCTCTCTCTCCTTCCTCAATCCAAAAAGCCTGAGCATCTCTCTAAGTCCCTCATAACTACTCCCTGTTGTCTCTCTGTATGTCCTGGGTCTTCCAAAACTTCTGTGGCTAATTTGGTCAGCTAGTAGCTTGTTCTGTCTTCTGATTCAAGGTAAACTTTATTGTTAGTCTTGGGAGTGTCAGAGTGCAATCAAAATATCCCACAAAAGAAGTACATTTACTTTAAGTATTATTCTCCTGCCTACATCCAGAACAAACTTTATAAAACCTTGGAGAATTCATGAATCTTTCTGTGTAAAACCATCTAGAAGTGTTAGTCTCTCTCAGAGTTCACTAAAACCTGATATGATAGTGGCTCCTGAAAGCAACGGGGGAGCCTGCTTGGCACCTCCCTAGTTTGCCAAGGCTACTTCTCAGACATGTCAGGCTCCACAGGGATTATGGCTCCTCTCTACTGCAAGGCCTTTGGGCCTTGTGAAAAAAATTCTCCCTCAGAGAGCTGCCCGGGCAGGCGGGTGAGCATGTGACATGAGTCAGCTTGCTCAGGTACATACTTTACTTCTGCCATTTGCTAGATAGGTATTCCAGAGAAGGTCTTTAGTGTGTGTATGTGTGTGCTTCTTTTCTCCCATCTGTGCAATAAGAATAACCACAGCATCCGTACTGAAAGAAATACTCTATGTGAACAACTTAGGACTGCAGCTGAGTCAGCTAAAGCAATGATTATTGTGATACTCATCTTAGAATAGTTTTGCCTTGTACTTGAACCCTTAGTCCAAGTACAGTGCAAGGCACCACTATGCACCCAGCGTTTGAGAATGGCTCTGCTTACAGGCATATACAAGAGGGGACATCCTTAGTGAATCTGAGATTAAACTGAGACCTTAAAACTTTTTTCTTTCCCCAAAGTTGAATGTTCCCAAAACCAATGAGAGGTAGACTCACCATTTAAATGCTGGTTGTATGTTGGATATCTCAAATTTCACCATCCTTNGCCATTTGCTAGATAGGTATTCCAGAGAAGGTCTTTAGTGTGTGTATGTGTGTGCTTCTTTTCTCCCATCTGTGCAATAAGAATAACCACAGCATCCGTACTGAAAGAAATACTCTATGTGAACAACTTAGGACTGCAGCTGAGTCAGCTAAAGCAATGATTATTGTGATACTCATCTTAGAATAGTTTTGCCTTGTACTTGAACCCTTAGTCCAAGTACAGTGCAAGGCACCACTATGCACCCAGCGTTTGAGAATGGCTCTGCTTACAGGCATATACAAGAGGGGACATCCTTAGTGAATCTGAGATTAAACTGAGACCTTAAAACTTTTTTCTTTCCCCAAAGTTGAATGTTCCCAAAACCAATGAGAGGTAGACTCACCATTTAAATGCTGGTTGTATGTTGGATATCTCAAATTTCACCATCCTTTCAGCTGATGCTTCTCCTAGCAGGGATCTCCAATGAGCCTTCTTGGTCCCGTCATTTTCCTGTCTCTGGGTAATATGCTTTATTTGTCTGCTTGATAATATATGTTTATCACCGAGTCACATATCTTCAGAAAGCACAGGGCTAGGACTAATCCAGCTTAAGATGAATGTGTCTTTATTATAGCTATCAAGACCCAAAGGGTTAGCCTTGAGGCAAGAGTGCTTAAATCACATGACATAAAGATTGGCATTTGTAGCTCTTACAGTGGCTGTGACTTATAGAAATTACTGAACTGTAGACTGTGGTCTATGTGGAATCTAAGTACTTCAGAGTTACAGGTCATTGATGTTTATCTTATTTGAAGACATTTGTACTTGGATTTCAGTGGCATTTTTGCTGCCACATGCAGACTATTGACTACTCAACCACTCAACCCAAATGACAGATTTTTAAAAATGGAAATAGATGGCATTTCCTTTCATCCATGGGAGCTAGAGAGATGGCTAAGAATACAATCTGCTCTTGCAGACGTCATATGATGGCTCACAACCACCTGTAACTCCAGTTTAGGGGGTCCAGTGTCCTTCTCTGACCTCAGAGGATGCATGCATAGATGAACATGCTTACACTCAGGCACACACATAAAGTAAAGTGAATATTAAAAAACAAAACCAACTACTCGACATGTATCAATTGAGCTTTTAATGAAGGCAATAAACACTATTCTTTCCTCATATTTTTCTTTCTTTCGTTGTGAAATACGTCATCAAAATTTCGATGTTAACAGCTGTTAAAATTTTGATACTTTTTATTTCCCCACCTTTACTATTTGCTCTGCTTAGTTCTTCAAGTACTGTATGGAAAACAGGAGACAAACTGTGTGTCATTGGCCTCTCCTAATTCTGAGAGAGAGGGCTTTGATCTACAGCTCCTTGAACAGGGAGAGTCAGTTTTCTTTAAGGGTGTGTCCTTGTTTGGCTAGCCATGCTCCACTGGGAGAACACATATTGGAGTGTCTAAGGCAGCACCAACTGTGCTTGATGGGTTTACAAAAGGAGGAGAATATCACAAAGGGAAGACAGACCTGGGAAGAGTGGAGGGAGAGTGAAAGCATGATAAAATACATTACATAAAATTCTCAAAGAACTAATGAAAATGAGAAAAAAGATTTCAATGTCTCAGCATTGAATGTGATGTTACCTGTGAGTTTTTAGTATGTAACTTTTATTGTGTTGGAGGATTTCACCTCTATTGAAAGTCATTAAGACAGATTTATTTTTATATGGAAGGGGTACTGAATCTTGTCATATGTTTTTTTTCTGCATTGAGATGAATATCTGTTCTCCTCCCCACTTTTTATTTTGCCTGAATGTTCTCTGGGGATGATGATCTGTAATTGCCTTCACTTGAAGTGTTTTTCTCTGGGTTGGCTATCAGAATAATGCTAGCTTAAGAATTTCTAAGTTGGGACCTGTCCTGACTCTTCGGTCATTGTCATCCTTTGGGAAATTCTGAGGAAGGGTTTTAATTCTTTAAATGATGGGCAGGAGTGAAAATGAAGCATTCGGATTCAGGGATTTTCTTTGTTAGAAAGCTTGTAATTACTGACTTAGTTTCTTTATTACTTATAGATATGGTCAAATTTTCTATTTCTTGATTCAGTTCTGGTAAGCTTCTAATGGTGTGTCCATTTCCTCTATGTTGCTTTATTTGCTGATGTGCGATCATTTCCCATGCCTTCTCATGATTCATTTGACTTCTGTAAGGTTGGTAGTGGTGCCTCATTTCCACTCCTTACTTTGGTAATCTTAGGTTTGTTATTGATGGAATTGCTGGAGGTAGAACACAGCATGCTCACACACTCTCAGTCATTACTCCAGCTCAGCTGTGCTCATGGCTCAGAGTAGTATTTTCACTAGCCAACCTAACTAAAGGCTCAAATAACTTTAAAAATCTTTCCAAAGAAACATCTGATTAACTTTTTCCCACTTTCTACTTCATTTACCTTTATCACTTTTTTCTTTTATCTTTGTACAAAATTCAGTCTTTTTAGTTACACTATAAAGTTAAATTATTGGCCTGAGATCTCTTTTCTACTTTAATGTATGCATTTATAGTCACAATTTCCCTCTCAATATTGCTGTCATTAATCTCAGTAGCTAGTTCCCTAATATTCCGCTCTGTCTTCTACTCTCCATGTTTACACACAAGTCCTCTAGATTCATGCCTTTCCATTTCTTGACTGAATTCTCTTTTCTGTGTTCTTATCATTGTCACTGGGTTGGAATTACAATCAGGATTTTTACTGTGCTGTTCCAATAGATATTTCATCTCTTCTAGTTCATTTTTCACATCCCATAGTTGGTCTTGAATAACAACACAATGATCTCCTTTTAGTAATATGTACATGCTGCTGATTGGTTCCCCCCAGCCTTCAGTGAAATCTGAACTTTGGCCATGACTCCAGAATGTTCAACTTGTATCCTGTAGGTCACAGGTGACCCAGGAGAGCTATGAAGGCAACCCAGCACAAATCATAATCTTACAATATTATGCAATATTTTTGTGATTTTCTTTTGAAAAGTCAATTGTGTAGTTCCTAAGTATGAACTCTGTAGATAGCAATATTTTGTTCCAATGTTGGAACATTGGACGTATCTGAAGGGTCTTTCACACGTGGCCTCTATAGCCTCATCAGTCTGGACTCTCTCCTCATCAGCCTCATCAGGTCAGACTTAATTAACCACAGGTGTTCCTACAAAAGCCAGTGTGTATCATTTGTAACTACTTGTGTGGAAAGATCTTTCTTTTCCTCCTCATTGGATAATTTGTATTCACTACTTAATACTGGTCAAAGATATATTTCACTTGGAATTCCCACAGCACTTTCTCTCTGCTCTAGACTAAATACAACTCATGCTCCCAGCACCTTGTAGACACACACTTCATGACACTGAGCACATCTTGGCCTATAATATTTTGTTTATATAAGAATCTTCCCACTGTACAACAGGGAAAGGAATCTCTGGCATTTATGTTTTTAATACCTATAAGAATTAGACATTAAATCATCATGGAATGACTAAATGTATAAATTTCCACCATCTTTATAATACAGTATCTCCTTTAATCCTTCTCAAGAAAATTAAAAAGCTACACTATTATTAATAATTTAGAAACTCTGAATAGATGAATATGTAGGAAACTTTTGATGGGTTTCTATAATTTTTAAGAAAAAAGATAGAGTTAATGTAATACAAGAAGCTTTTGTGAAACTTTTATTGATATAAAAGTTCTTTTGTTTTTCCAATATGAGACACAAGCTACATTTTCCTCTCAGTCAATTAAATATTGTAGATTTGTGGCCTATTCACATCTCTCACTTGAAACCATCCTGCCATCCTCCTAACTGCCACTTTTATTACTTTTCATTTTCACATCTTTCTCCCAGTCCCACGATAGACAACATATACCCTAAGGCAGTAGTTATTTTTCCTTTACTGAAGGAAGCTTCACTGTTGATGCAGGACCAGTAGTTTTCCCAGCGTGCAATTTGCTATCACTTTAGATAACATTGTACTCTGGTATTTGCTGAATGTTGTCAGAGATGACTTGAATTGTAGTTCTTCTATATGAGTGGGCTTTCTTTGGATTTTGATCACAATGATAGTCAATTCCATAATCATTCTGGTGGTACGTCCTGCATATTTCAGTGCCTCCTATCAAGGGTCAATTTAATCCAATAGAGTTGTAGAATGACTGGGAAAGAGTGTTAAAACAAACTAGACAAAGTCCACAGAGAGGCAGAGTTTGTACAGCACCTCTATAAAGTGACCAGTCATTCCCACAGTGGTTATTTTGCTTAGAGAGGAGAAACAACATTTGACCTTAGAAAAGTGGCATTGTCTGGAAAAGGGAAAAGTAATTTCAAGTTTCTTTGGCACCAACTGCCAAAGATGCTGAAAGAAAAATGTGCTCCTGCAGAACTTATGCCATCCCACTCCATTCTCCCACTAAATCCCCATCCTGTAGTTTGCTTAGGCTATCTCATTCCTTCTCAGCTATTCTCATTTTAATTTACATTTATGTGCTTTTTAAATGCATGGGATTATTTCTTCTTGGGAATATCCAACAGCACTGCATTTTGCTACAATGAACTTGTGTTATTCAATCACCCCCTCACTATATGCTTTATGTTGTGATGACTTACTTTTTGTAAATTTTGCATTCTCAAAACATCCATGTTGGTGCCTGCCTAACATAGTGTCTTGAATCTTGTGATAGGTAAGTCTTTAACAAGTCACTGTTGAGTGTACTTTGAGAGACATTTGATCCAGAACAATGGTTCTTAACCTTCCTAATGCTGAAACCCTCATGTTCTGGTGACTCCCAACCACAAGATTATTCCCAGTGCTACTTCATAACTGTAATTTTGCTGCTGCTATGAACCATAGCATTTTCCAATGGTCTTAGGTAACTCTTATGAAAAGGCCATTTGAGCTCCCCCCAATGGGTCATAACCTGAAAGGTTGTGAAATGCTGGTCTAGAAGATGCAGAGAGCCGAGAGTTATGGATCCCATGGAGATATAAGGGAGCCAATGCTGAAGTCACTGCCACCACAAAAACTTGGAAGAGACAATCCTACGTCAAAGCATAAACTGCATTAGGAACTTTCAGAATAGGGGTGTTCTCTTGCCCTCTGAGAGGGACTGAAGGATATAAGATAGAGAGGAGATCTCACAGTTCTCAGTGGTGCTGCATTCTGGAACAGATATTCTGGGAGGACGCACAACGTGACCCGAGTCTCAAGGAAGGTGAAGATACTCTCAGCAGCATGAAAGTTTTAGGTTGAAAAAAAAAAAAACGACCTCAGCTTTTTGTATAAAGAGCATTCAACTCATTTTGGCAACCCCAGGGAGTCACTGGTATTTGGAGAGGGAGTTCAGATAAAAATAATGTCAGCCATTTGCACTCAGTTCTTCCAGTGGGTTCAAGGTCTGGGTAACATTTGCTATTGCTGATAGAGGTTTGATTTGTAAAGTCCACACCTACTGAGCTTCAGACTCAAACTCTGGGGGGTCCAGGGCTGTTTGTCACATCTGAAAAATCCTGAAAATATACATTTACCCATGACAGGCTCCTCAGGCTGACTAAAATATCAAGTAATTTTACTTTATACTAGAATTAAATTCTGTCCATGTAGGAACACTTTTATGCTAATGGGAAGTTGATTGGTAAAGCATAAGCTAATTAAAAATACAACTTCTTTGGCAGATAAGGGCTTAGAAACATGGGTTTTCTACATCATTGGAACAAAGACTTCAGTGTATGTTGTCCTGTTTGTTTGGGATATGTTAATTTGTTAGTTCTGGAGTAGTCTGTGTCCTGTGTTGTTACTAGTTGGACAGGTTTGACTTTCTCTTTCTGTCCCATTCTCCCTCTCTTCTCACTTACTTTCACCTGTTTAGTAGCTAATTAGCTTAAATTAATTCTCTTAGGTGTGAGTTTGCCAACAATTGTATGCATTCACAATCTGCTAAAAATCATCCAGACACACTGTTTGCTGCTTTCTTCTAAAATTTTTTAATGTGTCTGAATATAACATGGCATCCAAGGTACACAAAAGTCTTCAGTTTGATGGTTTCATCATGGAGTTTGTCAGGAGACTGTGCTGTTTTGTATGTCTATTCTTTTCATTCAGTCAATCAGTTCATAAAGAACAATTCCCATAGAAAATAAGAACAAAATTTGAGAATACTAGTAAAAGATTCTCACGTTGTATCTTATCCTCTAGTGTTCACCTATATGCTCAATGAATTTTAAAGTGTTTTTCTGATACTGTTGAAATTGTTGTATATGTGTTTTGGTGTTCTTTTAACTAAAGCTCTACAGTATCAAAATAATACTTTACTCCAAATTGATAGGTTAAGAAATCAAGAGTGGAACAACAAAGACAGGTATACTGAGAACCTGGGAGAGGATGAAAAGGTGGAAAAGCAAAAGGGGGATGAAAGAAATATATAAAATGATAATTTGTTAATCAAACTATGCATATTTTTAAAACTAACACTCTTACCTATTTTAAAACACAGTCTTAGTCTATAGTCTGTTTTTCCATCCTGTACATCAGCTACCCAAGTGTGTGATGACAGGTACATGTTACCACCACCAGTGTTATAATTTTATTTTTAAGATATCACTTGAGTTATAAATGACACTACCAATACTCTCTAAGTGTAAAGTGTAATAGTATAATGAACACCTGTAGCCTACACTTCAATCAAGGAATTGAGAAAATAAAATAGTATAAATATAAATAAAAAGAAGCTTTAGAAATAGAAGAGATTAAATGAATGTTTAAACCAAGCTAATTAGTTTTTACTGAAGGAAGATGACCTGCCTAACAACAACAGCAATAAGAAACATTCCTAGGATGGATTGAGAAGCAAATACCTGGCAACTTGGCATCCAAAGGAGCCAACAAAAATAACTTAAGAGCAGAAGTTTGTCAGATAGACACACAGTCAAGATATAAAGTTTGTAGTAGGGATGTCGCTTATTTGTTTCCCAGCTGCTCAGACTCCCGAAATAACCACACAGAAACTGTATTAATTAAATCACTGATTGGCCAATTACTTAAGCATATTGCTTACTAGCTATCTCTTACATCTAGAATTAACCCATCTCCATTATTTTACATTTTACCATGAGGTCTTGGCGTACCAGTAAAATTTCAATGCATCTCTCTCCAGTGGCAGCTACATGGCTTTTCCCTGACTCCACCTCCTTTCTCCCAGCATTCAGC
>LOEQ01009998.1:61282-74962 GCA_001685075.1 Bramus lutescens | reverse complement strand
AAAACTAGGAAACAACCTTCCTCAAGACCCAGCAATATCACTTTTGGGTATATAATCAAAGGATGCTCAATCATACCAAAAGGGCATGTGCTCAACTATGTTCATAGCAGCTTTGTTTTATAGCCAGAACCTGGAAACAATGTAAATACCCCTTAACTGAATAATCAATAAGGAAAATATGATACATTTACACAATGGAGTACTACACAGCAGAAAAAAATGACATTTTGAAATTTGCAGGCAAGTGGATGGATCTGGAAAACATCATATTGGGTGGGGTAACACAGACTCAGAAAGACAAATATCATATGTACTCACTCATAAGAGGCTTTTAGACTTAAAGCAAAGAAAAATCAGCCTACAATTTACAATCCCAGAGAACCTAGACAACAAGAAGGACCCTAAGATAGGTATACATGGATCTAATCTACATGGGAAGTAGAAAAAGACAAGATCTCCTGAGTAAATTGGGAGTGTGGGGACCATGGGAAAGGGTAGAAGGGTAGGGAAGAAATAAAAACTATTTTTTAATAAAAGAAAGAAAATGCGGCACCTTTACACATTAGAGTACTACTCAGTAGTTTAAAAAAAATGACATCTTGAAATTTGCATGCATCCTGAGTGAGGTAACCCAGACTCAGAAAGGTGATCTTGGTATGTACTCATTCACAAGCAGATACTGCTTGCAAAGCAAAGGATAACGAGCCTATAGTCCATGACCCTAAAGAAGCTAAGTAACAAGGTGAACCCTAAGAAAAACATACATAGATCCACCTGGAAAGGGGAAATATATAAGATCTCTGGACACAATTGAGAGCATGGGGATGGAGGTAGTAGAGAGGACAGAGGGGAAGATGAGGGGAGAAGGGTAGAGGGGAGGAGAACTTAATGGAACAGGATAGTCAAGATGGAGGAAGGAGAGATGAGAGCAAGCAAAGAGATATTTTGATTGAGGGAGCCATTATGGGGCTAGCAAGAAACTTGACACTAGAGAAATTCCCAGGAATCCACAAGAATGACACCAGCTAAGACCCTAAGCACTAGTGGAGAGGGTGCCCAAACTGGCCTTGCCCTGTAGTCAGATTGATGACTATTTTGAACATCATCATAGAACCTACATCCAGCAACTGATGAAGACAGGGGCAGGGACCCGCATTAGAGCACTGGACTGAGCTCCCAAGGTCCAGTTGAAGAGTGAGAGGAGTGAGAATATGTGCTTGATTATTTCTTAAAGGAAGCCACTATGCAACTGGTCTGTGACCCAGAGACTTCTCTCTGGACCATTTTTCCTCAAAAAACAGAAGTTCTCGATTTGTGACTCCCAATAAATGAAAAGGGCTAACTCTCATCTTACAGATATGCCTGTGACTGAAACAGGGTCTTTGCAGCTTAGACAAGCTGAGATGAGATCACACTGTGCTATAGTTAGCTCTAACTTCAATGTGTGATGGTCTTTTTTTAAAAGAGGAGCAAGAAGTAGGCCCTGCTCTCACTGTTAGGAGTCTCACACAAAGACCAAGCTACACAACTGTCACATATATGCAGAGGGCCTAGGTCAGTCCCATGCAGGCTCCCTACTTGTGGTTCAATCTCTGTGAGCCCTTATAAGCCCAGGTTAGTTGATGCTCTTGGGTTTTCTTGTGCTGCCCTTGACACCACTGGGTCCTACAATCCTTCCTCCTCCTTTTCCAGATGATTCCCTGCCTGATGTTTAGCCATGGGACTTTGCATCTCTTTCCATCAGCCTTAATAGAAGAGGTGCCTAGTCTCAGTGTAACTTGACATAACGTGGCTGGCTGATATCCAGGGGAGGGTTGCCTGGATCCAAAACAGTGGAGGAGGCATGGAGGGGCTAGGGGTTGGAGACTGGGAAAAGGAGAGGGAAAATAAACTTTGATTTGGATGTGAAAACAAAATAATAATAAATAAATAAAGCAAAAAAAGAGAATAGATTAAAACAGACGATTACACCCTGCGAGGACAGAGGCAGAAGTTGGAGGGATACAGTCAAGAATGCCATGGAGTGTGTGGAACAACAGAGGCTTGGAGGACAAGAGGGCAGATTTCCACCCAGAACCTCCCTGTGTTTGATTTCACAAGAGAGCCCCGGTACATTAGTTTACCACTTGGTGTAGCACTAATTTGTTGTCTGTTCTAGCCTATGGCGAACTTGATATCTGGATGCCAAGTACACTATTAAGTTCCTTAGCTCCCATACTTTATCTCTTTGTGTATCACTTTATCTGGTCATGGTGCTGATGGCAAAGATACCAGGTCTAATAATGTATGGGCTAATGGCTCGCACAGCCCTACTTCACCAAATGTGCATGTACCATGAGCACATGTCTGAGGCACCATCTCAAGCAGAGCAATGGATCAGAGGGCCCCTACTCCTGTCCTGTGAGGCTCAAAGACAGTCACAATAGTAAGCCCCCAAACCATGCAGCTCAAGGAGCTGGAGGCAGAGCTGGGGTAGTTGGAATGTGAGGCTGAGGATAGTGTGGCAGGATGTGAGGTTCCCAGATTATGACACAGAACCAACAGGCACTGTGAGGACTGAAAAAGGCAATGAACAAGAACAGGGAACATTCCAAAGTGAGCAGGAAGGAGAGTGGGTGGCACCAAACGGAAAGATGAGAACACTGCAAGTAGAGGGCCCTTCCGGATAGGACCAGCTTACTCCTAACCAAGATAAAACACAGGGAGTTCACACAAGCTTGTGTTTCATGCTTTAGATCTCAAGGATATATTGTCTTCACTAATATCGCAAGAGGTTCCAGGCTGGTCTAAAACTGTAAGGACCACATCACTAGCATCATTTTATAATATTAGCACAGTAAATGGTACCCAAGACCAGTGACCATCACAATGGGTTGTGTAGTGTCCCTGGGTTTAGCTACAGCACTATGAATTTTAACAGGAAAGCTCTGGTCAGAGAAGGCCTTCCAGACAGGGTAAAGACTTTGGATGTCACTCCAAGTGTGAGAGGAGAATATTAAAAGAGTTTTAAGAGGGCACTGATGGGAAGCAATTTGCATTTTTAAAGGATAATTGTAGTTCCTGCATGGAAAATGGACATAAAGAGGGAGACCCATTAGGCAGCAGCCCCTGGATGGAGCTAATGGTGGTCAAGGGTAAGGCTGGCCAATGCCCTGGGAGAAGGGGTCAGGTTAGGGATGTGGTGGGAGGTGGAGCCAGCAAGATTAATATCAGACAGAAGCAGGATACACAGTTTCCAGGGTCATTAGCAAGATGTGGAAGGCAGTTAGGAGATTCTACGGGGCAGTACAAATGGATGTTTCAGGACAGTGACAGAGAGATAGCAGGCAAGGACTTACTGTAGGAGACTAGGCTCAAGGGGAAATCGGGAATGAGAACACCAGCAAAGATCATTAGCATGTGGACATGCATGCAATCATGATACCTAGGCAGACATCACCATGGGCTGAAGATGTGGCCATGAAGAAACATCAGAGAAGCAGACAATACAGAGGTGGAGCCTGCTGCAAGCATAGAGAAGACCCTCAGATAAGATCCTAGGAGAGCATGGAAAACGGATGGGGTCCAAGCTGCAAAACCTGCCAAGCACCAAAACCACATCTAAGAATCGAAGGATTAAGACCATCAAATATAATAAGTGTGTGTATATGTGTGTGTGTGTGTGTATACCAAGCACATAGAGAATATTTGTTTTCTTTCATAAAATAGTGAACATCTCATAAACTTTACTCACATCAAATAATTATGCTGCCATAAAAATAAAGCTATATGAGGCAAGAAATTGCTCAGTGGGTAAAGTGTTTGCCATGCAAACATGAGGATCTGTGTTTGAATCCCCAGGACTCACATAAGAAGCCAGGCATGGTGATATGCACCTGTAAGCCGCCCCCCCTTGGAGAGGTGGGGTTCACTGGACTCTATCTTAATCAGTGAGTTCCAGGTTCAGTGGGAGACTCTTTCTCATAAGGCAGGAGGGAGAGCACCTGAGGGAAACACCTGATGGCCACACACAAAGCTCTAAAGTGACACAGGTTTATTTTAAGGAAGAAAAAGAAAGATTGTATTTTAATTTCATGAAGGGATTTTTTTATTTTTACTTGAAAGCTCAAATGAAGTTCAATCTACAGGCCAATTTATTTGCTATTAATTTTAAGACAGGTGGGACGGTGCATTCCATGTAATGCAGCCTTCGACTTCAATTTTCAAATAGTGCTAAATTATTTACAAATGAGAAAAGATCAGAACATTTATATAAAGTACTTATTAAAGATAACCTTTATGATGCTGGCCAAGATTCTCTCCCACTCTTCATGCAATCTCTTCACTCTGCTGATTGTCTACTTGGCTGTGCAGGGTTTGTTTGTTTTTTTTTTAAATTTCAGGCAACTCCATTTGTCAGTTTGGGGGGTTATGTCCTGTGCTGTCTGTCAGAGTCCTTTCCAGAAAGTCCTTGCCTCTGGCCATTTCTGAGTCTTGGGTCAAAATGACATAATGAAACCCATTCCTTTGTATGCTAAATTTAAATTTTAAAGAAGAATATTGATATAATGAGAACATATAAAAATGGGGGAGAACCAAACAGAAGTACAGGTCAAAAAGCTTAAAAAAAAATCTAAAGCATCATCATTGGTAAAAAGCCAAGGTCCCAAATAGAAATTACATAGGACTTACTTTCTTCCAAGATATTTTTTTTTACTTATAAAGACATATGTGGCCAAAACATAAATAAATGGTAATTCCCCAAGAGTCTATTCCAGAAGCACCTGTAAGGCCTTGTACTCACACTTGACCCAGAGTCCCATGCTGCCACGCTCCATATGAGGAAGAGGAACAATCCTTGTGGCAATTGTGATGACCTCCCACTCAGCTACAAACCTGGAGTCTTTAGTGTGTGTGTGTGTGTGTGCATGTACACATGTGTTGCACGTGTGCATGTGTGTGCATGTATATAAATATGTACACTGTGTTTTTTATGCGAGCATGGGTGCATGTTTTTCACGGGATGCATAGGGAGGTCAAAGGACAACCTAAAGCATCAGTTCTCACCTTCCACCTTGCTTGAAAAAGTCTCCCATCATTTGTCACTCCATGAGCCAGGTCATCTGGCCTTGGGATTCTTCTGTCACAACCTCCTATCTCCTCATAGGAACAGATGCATGCTACCGTACCCAGCTCTCCACAGGTCTTAAGACTCTTAACGGAGGTCCTCACACTTGTGCAGCAAACACTTCACCCACTGAGCCATCTCCCCAGCCCCACCCCTAGAATCTTGTTCATCAAATCACTGGCAGGCTTGAAAGCCAACAACAGATACAACATGTGAGGCTCTTTAAGGAAGAGCCCAACCTTACATGGTGGTTCTGCCCACCACAAGTCTTAAGCATATCAGACTTACTAACATTTACAATGACAACAGCCACAGAAGCCAGGTCAGTTCGTTACCAGGACAGAAAACTGTTTTAAGTTCCTCTCAGGACCACAGAATCTCACGACAGGAAATGAACCAGGGCAACAGATATCCTGAGCATTCAGAAGCTTTCCAGGCTGGCTGGTCATACAGCTGAAGTGTAGCGCTCTTACATGCCCCAGGTTCGTCCCTTCTTCACTTCCACTTAGCTCTGCTCTACCTGTCTCCCAACTGTGCTTTCTTCACCAGCCCCAACCTCTAAATTCACCCATCATCTGCATCCCTCAGATGACTGCACACGGCACGTGCCCAGGCCAACCCTACTTCCTGTATGTCCTGACCAAGAGACCTTTCCAAACAAACTATCCAGTGATATCTCTTTCCTACTGGAAGCTTTCTACCAACACCTTCCATCCCCTTGTCCAGGATAGGAAGTTGGAAACCTCTTCCATAGAGATACAGCAAGTATTTCTGTAGGTTCAGCAAACCTCATATCAGATATTCAGCCCTGTTCCTGCAGCCTGAAAGCAGTGGGCATGAGTCTATATGTCCATAAAGCTTTATGGACATAACAGCAGGAAGCTGGATCTGAACCTGGGGGTCACTGCCTGCCAGCCTGGCCTGCAAAATGAAGGCTAGCCCATCATCACAGTACATGAGGTCCTAATTTTGCACAGCCCCCTCTATAAGTAAAGGCTACTGCCCAGCTGAACATAAAACTCATCAATGGGGTGTGTAAGCACAGAAGCAAGAGAATGTGCGAAATCTCATAACATCCCTTTAATTTGGCTATAAGTCTAAAATTGTTCTGAAAACACTGTCTTTTAAGAGTCTCACTGTCACATTACCTGTGTCTCCAAAGTCTTCATATGCAGTGTTCCTAGACCAAAGAATGCTCCCCTCTTCTTCCTAATTCCAGCTTTTCATGTATGCCTTCCACATGCCTCGTCTACTACTTAGCCGTCTGGAAAATGCCACCAAAGCCTATCTTACACAACATGAATGAAGCTAGGTTCCCAAGAGCAATGGCTCATTTTTAACATCCATTTGACTGGGTTTACAATCACCTAGGAGACACATTTGTAGGTGTCTCTGTGGGGGCATTTCCAAAGAGGACTAATTGAGGAGTGAAAATCCATCCTGAATGGGGGTGTCATGGTCTAAAAGACTTGGGGTCCAGACCAGACAAAAAGAAAAATGAGAAAACTAACTGGTCCCCATAGCTCAATTTTCTCTGCTTTCTGTTCCACTGAGATATGAGGAAAAAAGGAGTCCTGGGCACTCACTATTACCCTGGATTCACCTGATCCCTTGGCGTCCTTGCTAACATGGACCATGTCACCTCAACCCTGAGCCAAAATAAATCCTTCCTCCCTCAAATTGCTTTGTCAGGTATTTGGTCATAGTGGAGAGAAAAGTAGCTAAATCAGTCAAGGAAAGGCTAGGGGTAGCTTATTACTGCTTTATCTGGGAATCCTGGGTGGGAGCAAAGGAAATAGTGAACACACAGAACTGTGCAATGCGACAGAGAGACAGAGCCATCTTGTGTGTTGCTGATGTCAAAACAGACAGCTGGGGTGGGTTGTCAGGTCCCCTGAGAAAGATTGTGGGAGCTTTTGGTGATGGGACAGAGAGGAGAAGCCGTACACGGCCACTGTTTGTCCCAGCAAAGGAGGTTTCTCACACAGGGGCCTCTGAGCTGCCTCTGTTCATGCTGAGATCACTTTGCTATCAGAGGGGGACGCTGACAGCACTAAGCAGATCAACATCCTTTCAAGGACCCGCTCCAGCTGACACTAGTCAGAAATGAGGCAAGAGGACAGTAGAGGCAGCTGTGTCTCCTAGAGTCCAGAGCTCACCGAGGTAAACAGTTACCCCCTCCGTTGCCCAGGTCATGAAAGATGGCCAGGAGAACCTCTGGGGCTGTGGAAGTCAGAGGTTGTGCTGGCTGCTGCAAGAGCTCCGGATGGTGACGGACCCCTGAGACACTTGGTCTAGGATTCCCTGTCCTTCAGCCAGCACCCCCATTAGTCTTATTTGTGACTGTGTCACTGCATATTCTGAGCCAATGGGCACTCTGCATTTGCCACTGCTATGACTGCTGATTCACCATTATCACCTGACCTGAAGCAGCTGACAAACTCCCGAGACTGGGCATGAGATCCTTCACCATTTATAAAGAAGGGCCCTTTGCTCCTCAGATAAATCATGCTGACTGCTTCTGCTAAATCAGTAACTCTCCTCTGCCCATTGGTCTGATGCAGGGAACCCAAAGTGCCTTGGCTACTTCAGGTCCCGTGAATAAATCTTTATTCTGTATCGTGATGGGAAAGGCATCCAAGTACTCACATCAAGGAATGAGAGCCTAGAGCTAGGAATGAAAGGACAGGAAATATGTTTCTTCAAGGGCATGAGTGACAGAGGAAAGGGGTCCACAGCTCCATCCTTGACCCTGAGACCTATGGATTCTAGTTATTGTATTCACAACACCCTAATGCCTGCTACCTCATCCTCTGAAGTACACAGCCCTGTTGTTACTGCCCTGAGTTGGAGGCCAAGATAATCCTTTTTAAAGCCATTCTACCCCTAATTAGGTATAGCATATGGTACTCATGTGGCACTATCCCCGCCTATAAGTTAGTATCTTGGTCTGATGCAATTAGGTGAGATCTGCCCAGGTTAATCAGTTGCAGGTGGCAGGTTATAGTGATAATTGTGGCCTCAAGGCTCCATGAGGTAGGAAGTCACTAGAGAACTGTGATAGAGAAGTGGCCTGATCCCAGACCAGTTCTCGGAAGATGGGACTGGATATCTGGGTAAGACATAACTACAAGAAACCTGGTAAGACCAGTCCAGGGGATGACTGCTTTCTAGAAGGGTAATGGATGGCTGTCCAGATTCTGAAAAGCATGGTAGCTTCTCTACTCCACGGCAAAGTCTTCCCCAAGGACAAACACTATCTGAAACCATCGGAGGAGGATGAATTCCCCATGACAGATGCCAAACATCACAGAAAATGAAGAAAAGGAAAATGACAGCTGTAAGTCCTCAAGGCTTACAAAGTCCCCACAAGCTTGGACCTGCACTGCTCAAGGCTGGATGTCATCCTTGAATTTTCTAGCCATGGCCCTGTGTGCCATCATCCTTGCAAACCCGGAAGGACAGAGAGATTTCCCGTCAGCCTCCAACACTTTGTCAAAGAAGGTTAAGCATTGCTGAATGGTGAATACAGGAGCTTTGGTTCCAGGGGAAAGGGACAAATATTTTCTTGACTAAGAAAAGTCTGTGAAGGAGAAAATTATGTCTTAAGTAATAACAATGTGAGGATTTTATAATCTAATTGACTTTAATTCTCTAAGAGGTTTTTTCACCCTTGGGACTGAGATACCCAGTTTTCAGAACAGACTGGCCTCTCTGAGGTTTGCTCAAGAGTCTCTGTTGCCCTTCTGGGGACTCACTGAATCAGACCCTCCCTAAACCTGCTTGTGATGACTGCGGTCTCCCTTCTCAGCCAGGCTCATGAGAAATCAAAGTGACTAATATCTCAATGCACCAGAGGAGTTTGGAGTCGTGCTACCCACTCAGGACAAGTGCTGGCTCAGGCTCAGAGCCTGGGATATCAGCTCCACCTTTAACTTCATGAGGAGGCTGGTACCTTTGGGATTCAATAACCTTAATCTGCAGAAACATGAGGAGACTCTGGCTTCAGCTGTGTCTAGATCACAGGCCACAGATTCCAGACAACACTGTCCCTGTCACTTAAATCAAATGTGGTCACCTTGGGCTTAAACACAGTGAGGGATGCCTTTGTGGAATCTCTGGCTTTAAAGGGTTGATTCCCCTATTATTTGATAATTTAGAAGAAAAGATAATTTCTGGAGGCTTTTGTTTATTCGGCAGTAGTGGGTTTGGGGGGGATAGGGAGTGTTTGGATTTCATGTATCCCAGGCTAACCTTGAACTGACTATATTGCTGAGTATGACCCTGAACTTCTCATCCTCCTACACCTACCTCCAAAATGCCAGGGTTACACCCCACAATTATGCAAGCATGGGGATCAAACCTAAGCTTTTGTGTGTAACTAATACTCAGCCACCACAGCTGTAACTCCAGAGCTGATTGTAGGGTTTATGAGACAGTATCTTCCACTGCAGATAAGGCTGGCTTTGAACTCATGACAACCGCTCTGCCTCATACTCCAGACTGCTAGGATAATAGAGTCCATATGTGAGGCACCACCCTCACCTCTGGCTTTTCAAAAGGAAATTGTTGGTCTGTTTGAATAGAACACATCCATGGGTCTTAAGCACTTTGGTTTTGTTGGTCGGTTAGTTTGTTTTAGAAGGAGACATCAAGAGGCAGCCCTTTGGCTGTAGGAGAAACTTTTTTCTCATTCTCTTTCTGGAACCCAGCAGAGAAGCCCAGCCCAGATCTCTGGATGGAGAAGCAACAGCAAGCAGAAGGGAACAGAGCCCAAGATGGCCTCGGACTTGTGGGAAGGAAAAGGTATTTGGGGTCTTGGGGGAACTTCTGGCTTTCCTTCTGGGAGAAGCAAACAGACTGCAGAATGACTGTCTTCTGGGTTGGGGTGCTCCTGTGTAGAAAGCTGATCCCAGGGTAGGACATATGTACACACAGCTAGCTGTCTCCATCACATACACATGGCAAAGTGACATGGGCTGTGGCTACCAGGTACTACAAAGGCCTTTTTCTTTTTCTTCTTCTTGAGATGGGCATTCATATATCTCAAGCCAGCCTCCAACTTACTACATAGCTGCAGATGGTCTCTGATTCTCCTCCAGGCTTATGCCACCATCTCTTGTTTCTCTGGAGCTAGAGATTACGCCCAGGGTTTTTTGTGCAAGCTAGGCAAGCACTCAGTTGAGTGACACTCCCAGCCCCTATGGCCAGGATCATTTTAGTCCTGCACTTATCAGTCAATGGCTAAGCACCGTTGACATCTCACTTCACACCTGGGCTCTAAGGATGACGTCTCACTTCACACCTGGGCTCATGTATGGCCAGCATGGCACATGTCAGTAAAGGGTCTCATGCATAGAAAGAAACGTGCTCAAAATAAGCCTGTGCCCTGCAGTGGTCTGGAGAGCAGGTGCTGGAGTGTGCCAAAGAGAGAGGAGGGAGAAGGCACATGGAAAAGACAACAAGAGACAGAGGAGGAGAGGGGTCAAGACACAGAAATCTTTGCTTGAAAAGGAGAGACAAGAAGAAACACACACATACACACACACACACACACACACAGCTGGGGGAGAGAAGGAGGGAATAGAAACAACGAGGGAGACAGACAGACAGACAGAACTATTGAAGAAGGACTGGCCTGGGTCCGGGTCCAAATCCCTATTTTCTAGAAGAGAACCGGCATTCTTGCCCTGTGCTCTATGCCAGGCCTTCCTGCACAGTAAGCACCTACTCTGGAATGGGGGACATATGGGCTCCCCTGAAACACAAAAGGGAGAACAATAGTGACAGACAGGGGGCAAGGACAGTCACAGGAGTACCTGGCCAGCTGGAGACCTCCTACAGACAGCCATGACTCCAGTCCGCCTCACTGGAACAANNCAGACAGCCATGACTCCAGTCCGCCTCACTGGAACAAGGCCTCAGCCGGAGACCTCCTACAGACAGCCATGACTCCAGTCCGCCTCACTGGAACAAGGCCTCAGCCGGAGACCCAGGACCTTAAGAAAATCCAGTGGTTCGTGTGGCCAGCAAGGGAGCTATCCCAACAATGTCTGCTTCTGCATCTCTGAAGTCTCAATCAATTGCCTCCCATCTGGAGGACCCCATGTTCACTCTACTGGAAGCAAGTGGACAGAGTCACTATGGCATCAGGGTCTCTGTGAGAAGCTCCAAGTAGGAGACAGCAAGCTGCTCAGAGCAGGTACTCTAGTGAGGAAGTAACCATGTCACCCCCCAGGAGAAACCTACTGCACCTACCCCTGGAGGTTCTCTTCACGTTCAGTAGCACCCATTCCTGTGCATGTGGCATCTGGAAAGTACACTTGTGTATGTAGTGTGTGTGCTAAGAGTTGTTTATATGTGATATGTGTTGGTATACTCTGTGTGTGTTGGTGCAGTGTATATAGTATGTGTTTGTGTATGGTGGCATGGTAGTGTAATACGTTTGTGTGTTTGGTACAGTGTATTGCATGTTTTCATCTATGTATATGTGCAATATGTATTCATGCATGTGTATGGTATGATTGTGTGTATAGAGTGGAGGTCTGTGTTATTATGTTTATGCACTTTGTGTGTGGCACATATGTTGTTTATCATGCTTGTGTATGTGGTATATCTGTGTGCATGTGTTCATGTGTGGTATGTTGGTATTCTTGTGCTGTATGTTTATCTGTCTACATGCATGTATGTATGTATGTCTATGTATGTGAGGTGGTATATTTGTGTGTATAATGTGTGGATGTGGGGGTATGTATTTTGTGTGTGGTATGTGTGTGTGCTGGTGTGCTTGCATGGTACACTTTTATGTGCAGGTGTGAGGGGTGCTTCTACCGTGAAGACTTTTTAGAGATCGTCACTCTAGTCAGGGTCTGAGTGCCACACTGTAGTTAATGTAGATGAGACATGCCTGTGCACAGTGGTGTGCATTGTACAGCAAAGCCTGCCACACTGTATGATGAGACAATGCCTGTGCATGGTGGTGTGTACTATACAGCAAAGCCTGCCACACTGTATGCTGAGACATGCCTGTGCATGGTGCTCTGCATTGTATGGCAAAGCCTGCCACACTGTTTACTGTGCTCAAAAGCTTTGCTGCCTGCTGGAGCTTTCCTGATATGCTAAGCTATGGCTCCACCCCAGCTTACCTCCTGCCTCAGCCCATTTGCTTCCCCCACCAGTGTCTTTCACACAGCCCGTCACTATCCACTCTCTATCCCACTTATACCATGACCTACAAGCCATAGCACCCAACTCCAATCCAGCCCCTTTCCAACCTTCCACCGTCCCCACCTCCACCCACCCATTACCGTCTTCACCCCATCCTCCCCCAACCCACCTGCACCTCATTCATTAATTCTGACTGGTCCTGAGCTCAGTGAAGTGCTGCTCCCAGCCTCTTGTGGACAGGTGCACTTCCTGTTCTCAGTGGTGCCGCGCTCGCTCTACCGCAGCATTCCAGTCTGTCATCCTTTGTCCACCCGACCCATCTCCTGTTTCATCTCCTGTACCACAGAAAGCTCAGGACAGAGAGTCTACAAACACCATCACAGAAGGGCACAGTGCCTAACCTGCAGGGGGAGCCACAGAGCCGGGGCTCAGACAGGACCCACCAAGCCTAACCAGGGTACCCCACCAAGGACTAAAGATCTGGGGTAGTTTCCTTTCCCTTCTCAACTTCCAGGTCCACCTCCTGCCCTGCACCAGCAATGCTTTTTGAGAAGGAAGAAATAGCAAGCTAACAGCCCTCAGCAGCAGATGTGCCGTCATGCAGAAAATAAAGCTCTCCCTCAGCGCTCTGCGTTGGTGTGCCTCAAACAGTTCATTCTGGAACCTGTCGGTTTCACATGCTCTCTGTTGCCATGGTAATGCTTCAGTCAGGGCTGGCAAACACTGGCACGTATCACAAAGGATGGCCCTGAGCCTTGCTCAAAAGTCCTCAAACTGAAATGGAGCCTTTACGTGGAAGGCTGGGGCCACTAATTCAGATCCTGCTCTGTTGGCTGACAGTGGCACGCTCAAGGCGAGCAGGTGCACACGGAGCTGAGAAACTGTCATTTTTGGATTTCTACATGTCGCAGAATCACTGACCTCATTGCTAGAAATGTGCTCTTTGATGTTTTTGAAACAAGGTATTATTCTGCAGCCCAGGCTGGGTTGGAACTCACTATATATGGCCCAAATTGGCCACAGGCTCTTAACACTCTCCCCGCTCTTGCCCCCTTGGTGCTAGAATTATAGACATGATCCACTGCACACAAACCTAGAGATGATTTTTATCACCTGCTTTGCCCCCTCTGCTTTCACGCAAGTAGCACTTTATTTCACTCTAATGACTCGAGAACCCAGAGCCCAGAAATGTATCTAAATGAAGGAAGGCATAAGTGACCATGCAATAGAGCAAGGCTGGACCATAGGTCTCAGGCTTGGGACCTTGCTCCTCATGAGCTCTCACTAGCATGTCAAGTGTGTGTCCTCTCCCATGTGAAGTGATCTCCAGTAATCTCCAAGGACAATCAGGGGAAACACAGGTAGGTAGGTAGGTAGGTAGGTAGGTAGGTAGGTAGGTAGGTAGG